>OX645065.1:6990983-7113483 GCA_951905685.1 Eumerus sabulonum
CCACGAATACCTCGCGTTGCGATCATTCTTGGAAGTCGGCTGCTTAAACACAATCATGCCGATCATTGAATAGGGCGGATTGACTGCGGCGGGAGTTCATCCAATCCGCATCACTTCACTTCCGCAGGTTAACCCTATCATTGAATACGGCGGATGCACTACATTATCGGTCGGAAGAACCTCATTACTGATCTTCTTTTATATCAGCTGTGTTCTGTCATCTTTGTACTGGTTTGTACAAGAGTTTATTTCAAATTCGGAATAAATTGAAATTATCGACACAATTGCGATTCTTTTCGACTTGGAGGAAGATTTATGTGATTGCCGACATATTCGTCACAAAATAAGAAGTATGACAAAGAACATTTTTTTGTTACCCAATGCTAAGTGGATAAGAATTTTCTGTGTGTGCGAGTGCGTTTGATGAGGAACACGGATCAATAGAATTAGTTACCGAAGTCGAAGACAGCCATCCTCACAATGCACAAACAGAAATGTACATAATGGAGGCAAAGACATTTTGCAACGCTTCATTTAAAATAAAATTAATTTTTTTTTCACAATTTTCAAATTTTTTCATATTGCTGACTGGAATCCGCATCAATTGTGTTGCAGTTGAGAAACGTCACAATTTTATAGAGTGCGGATCGAATGCGTATTCAATGATGGTTGAATTTTATACTTCTTTATCGACATTTCATCCAAGTTGACACACAGCCTCCGCGTGCCCCCCCCCCTGGATAGCTACCCTGGCACCCGCCAGGTAGTGAACCAATGTGTGCAGCGACCCAACCCTTGTTCCTGGGGAAAGAGGAACCTGGCCCTCCAGGTTGGGGGTTGTGCTTAGGGGTAACATCCCTATCACGTAAAAATCTACTTGTTCCGAAACGACAACAAGCCTCGGATACGGACTATACAAAGCTGACGACCCCTGCAAACGACTAACGGACTTGAGAGTCTGCACCTGGAATGTGAGGTCCCTTAACAGACCGGGTGCAGGCGATCAATTAGAGCAAACCCTCAACTGCTATAAAGCAGATATAACCGCACTCCAAGAAGTGCGATGGGATGGACCAGGCAAAAAACGGATGAAAAACTGCGACATCTACTACGGGAACTGCTACAAGGAGAACAAACAGCGCATATTCGGGTGCGGATTTGTTATTAGAGGAAGACTCCGACAAAAAGTCTTAAGCTTCCGAGATGTAAGCGAACGCCTCATTACAATCCGCATCAAAGCTAAATTTGGAACCATTAGCTTAATATGCGCTCACGCCCCAACGGAAGAAAAGGATGATCGACTCAAAGAAGAATTCTACGATCTCCTAGACAGAACATATGCCCAATGTCCCAGCTACGACACAAAAATAGTCCTAGGAGATTTTAATGCAAAGCTGGGCAAGGAGGACATATTCGAGTGGATCATAGGAAAGCATAGCCTCCATAACACCACATCCGACAACGGATTAAGGCTAATCGATTTCCTAGCGGGGCGCAACCTCCTTGTAGCAAGCACGTGATTCCCCCATCTCAACATCCACAAGGGTACCTGGCGGTCTTGGGATCAATCGACCAACAACCAGATTGATCATATTGCGATCGACGCCAGACACTCCTCCTGTATTCTCGACGTACGAACCTTCCGTGGGGCCAACATCGACTCGGACCACTACCTTGTTGTAGCCAAGGTACGAATGAGGATATCAAGAATGCTTAGGAGTCGAGTAGGACTACGTAAGTTTGGCGTTGGAAAGCTACAATCGCAAAAGACTGCCAGAATCTTTGCCAATCGTGTCTCCTCAAAGCTCTCTCAAAATCCGCCCACAGCAGCACAAACAATAGAGCAGGAATGGGCTCATTGCCAGAGCGCCGTCAGAGATGCTGGGTTTCAAACAGCCACCACCTAGAAACCCCTGGTTCGATGAACAATGCGAACAAGCCCATGCAGCAAAACAAGAGGCATATAAAGCCATGCTGCAACGACGGACGAGAGCTGCTCGCGAAATCTATGAGCAGAAGAGAAGAGAGGAACACACGCTTTTCAGAAAAAAGAAGATAGAGCACGGAAAGCGTGAGATCGAGGAGATGGAGAGATGCTTCCGCAGGAATGACGCCCGTACATTTTACAACAAGGTAAAACGAACATGCCATGGCTACAAAGCCAGAGTGGCGACCTGCAGGGATGAAAATGGAGAACTGGTAGTAGAGTCGCAGTCGATGCTGAGGATTTGGAAAGACCACTTCTGCAGACTGTATAACGGCGATAGACAAGACACCGCTGTCAAGCAGAACGAGCCATTCGCAATGGACCACGAAGTAACAGAATTCAGTCCACCCGACCTAGACGAAGTCAAAATAGCGATATCAAGACTTAAGTCTAATAAAGCCGCTGGCACAGACGGCCTGTCTGCTGAGCTTTTTAAGGCGGCTGGAGATGAGCTGGTAAGGTGCATGCACCATCTCATCTGCAAGGTAGGGTCGGAGGAAAGCATGCCCGACGAATGGAATCTCAGCATCGTTTGCCCGGTCCATAAGAAAGGAGACCCCTATAACTGCGCCAACTATAGGGGAATAAGTCTCCTTAACATCGCATATAAGATCTTCTCTGCCGTATTGTGTGAACGCCTGAAACCGTTTGCGGATAACCTGATCGGCTCTTATCAGTGTGGTTTCAGGCCAGGTAAATCCACAATAGACCAAATATTTACGCTACGGCGGATCTTGGAGAAGACCCAGGAATACCAAATCGACACTCACCACCTCTTCGTCGATTTCAAGGCCGCGTATGACAGCGTATATAGAGACGAGCTGTACAAAGCCATGTCTAGTTTTAACATCCCTGTCAAACTCGTCCGACTGTGCAGGATGACAATGGAGAATTCTCGCTGCTCCATTAAGGTCGGTAATGAGCAAACCGAGACCTTTGATGTTAAAAAAGGATTTAGGCAGGGCGACGCGCTGTCGTGCAACTTTTTCAACATCGTGCTTGAAAAGATCGTGCAAGAGTCACTGGCCAACACAAGAGGTACGATTTATTTCAAGTCTACGCAATTGCTTGCGTACGCCGACGATATTGACGTAATTGGACGAAAACAGCAAGACGTCAATGAGGCTTTCGTGAGCATTGAGGTAGAAGCGGCTAAGATGGGTCTCAAGGTTAATGAGGGTAAAACCAAATATCTGCTTTCATCTAAAAGAGACGGACAACACCGACGTATTGGCCAGAACGTCACCATGGGCGGATATAACTTTGAAGTGGTCAAGGAATTCGTCTACCTTGGCTCACTGACGACAACAACACCAGCGCTGAGATAAAACGCAGAATCACTCTTGCCAACCGCTGTTTCTTTGGGCTCAAGAGGCAATTGAGAAGTAGAGCCCTCTCTCGGAAAACCAAGGTGACACTATATAAGACCATGATCATCCCAGTCCTCCTTTACGGCGCAGAGGCTTGGACCTTAACAAAAGCGGATGAAGATGCCCTTGGTCGTTTCGAGAGGAAAATTCTGCGTAGTATCTACGTTCCCGTTTGTTCAAACGGTGTATGGAGGAGAAGATATAACGAAGAACTGTACGGGTTGTACAGCGACATCGACCTGGTACGACGTCTACGGATAGAGCGTCTAAGGTGGCTAGGCCATGTAGAGCGCATGGAAGATACAGCTCCGACCCGAAAAGTCTTCGAATCCACTCCGGAAGGAAGGCGCGGCAGAGGACGGCCGCCTCAGCGGTGGCGCACGCAGGTGGAAGGGGACCCCAACCAACTGGGCGTGCGGCACAGGAAACAGCTGGCCAAAGACCGTGCCGGCTGGAGACGCTTGTTGGTTGAGGCCCAGGTTCACCACGGACTGTAGCGCCACCTAAGTAAGTAAGTTATCGACATTTACTCACTTGCGTTTTCAATGATGGCAAAACAGAAAAAGTGAGCGATTCTCCCGCCGCAGTCAATCCGCCGGATTCAATGATCGGCATCAATATTCTTCGCAATCGATGCGAATCCCAAAACATTCATGTTCTCCTCGAAGTACTTATCCGATGGCGCAATGTTGACAATCATGCTCATCTTCTCCTTGCCCACCAAAGCAGACTGCAGCAACATCGTCAACTTGGACTCTCTGAATGGAATCACATCAGCATTCTTCTTCTTTTGGTTATTAGCGACGTCTAGACACCGTCCCAGAACCATCAGTAACGTGTTGATTCGTTGAGCTTCCTTCAATTGACTACCAACGTTTCCTGTCTTACCAAGGCGTTCCGAGCCAGCCAAGTCGCAGAACTTGTAAGTGATCAGTCTGAAGATCCCGGGATGCGAGTACTTGATTACGTCCACGAAGAAAATGCAATGTGATCGACTGGAATTCGAATTGATAGCCGTCGAAGCATACTGCACTTTCTGCAAGCCATAGGTCAGCAGCTTGTAGGCATCCGCGGCCAATTTCGCATGTACCGACGTTATATCCTTGATAAACACTTTGCCATCGTTCATAACGATCTTGTGACTTTCTCCTGACGCTTGCGAACGGCATAATCGGACTGAGCAGGTCGTGGACCTGCTCATTGTAGATCTCGACGAAAGACACCTAAATGTACACAGAAGTGTTGTCCAAAACGGTTGTCTGGAACTCATGCTCAGACGAGATTGTCTACTGGACACGGTTATACACAGATTGCACATCGTTACATGCCGACACTATTGTTTGACGCATCAGCATCTCCTTGCGAATCGATTCGTCGTCCACTTTTGACCACTTTTACTGTAGGTCGCGAGTACAAACTGCTCGCGTAAAGCGAATAGATATTCTCCAAGGCATGCGGTATGATGCCAGGCTTCTCCATGTCACCCAACAGAGTATAGGTCTTGCCCGAACCCGAAGTAAATTTCAATAGAGTTTAATTTTCATAAAAAATGAGTAGTGTGGAAATTTGGTTTTCCGACTCAGAATCTGAGAATGATCGGAGTTTAGTGGAAATTGCCAGGAAAAGGAAAAAATAAATCACACACACCATGGGTGATTGAAGAGAAGCTTGGCTCTGGTCCTTCATGGGATGTAACGCCACCAAAAGAAAGAAGAAAGAAGAAGAATTAAAAATATATTAAATTTATTTGTAAAAAAGGAAAGAGCAGTTAAATTGCACTGTAAAAAAATATTGTTTAAATATTATTATTAGGGTGGGCTCTCTGTAGCTCCAGGATTTGTTGTTTCAAATTAAGTTCCAGTCTCCTATCTCTTTGGCTGCATTCTACTTCGTTTTTTAAGATCTTCAATTTTTCTCTTTTTATTGCTAAGCAGTCTCTTTGAAAATCTTTACACATGTAGTATCTTTTGTATCTGGCGTATTCTTCAGTATTCTTGGAACTTTCTTTAATTTGTTGCATAGTATCTTGGAGACTTTTGCTTTGGTTCATTATTCGTTGTTCGCTTGCCGGTGGTATTTCAGGAACTGTTTTTTTCTTTTTCCTGGCAAAATGCATTCCCAGTTGGGTCTGGCTCTGAAAACATTTTATTTTCCCCTAAACCGAATTCTCTTCCAGGTGGGTCCATATAGGTATCCATTTCCAGCAGGCCTATAACGCTTTCCTCTAACTGGCTAAACGAGTGTAATTTGTTTGGTCCACCGCCGGTTGATTTCATTTCCAATTTGTTCTATGCCTTCTTCTTTCGCGTTTTAAATTTGAAATCAGTCCAAACCTAATTATTAAATTCAAATTAGCACTCTCAATTATTATGCGAGTTTTTCCCCTTACCTTTACCCATTTCTCCCAACTACGTATGGGAGGACCATGGCTATTTAGCTCCGTTGTTAGCATTTCCCACCGTCCTTTTGCCTGCGTTCCCTTCGCCAAGTCGGGACTTAGTTCCATATAGGAAACCATGATTTCCATCCGCTTTTTATTTGTCACCAGTTTCGCCCTAAAATATTTCTTATTTTATTATTCGTTCAGTGTTATTTTTCCATTAAAAAAACTTACATTTTGTTCGGAATTAAATTGTGAAACACCAACCATCGATCGCAAATTTCCAATCGACTACGAACGACTGTCAAATCGACAAGTATCGATCGCTATAACGATTCACAATACCAACACTTTCAATCGACAATCGTCGATTATCGATCGACTATCGACACTCACAATACGGGCCAAAGTGTTTTTCCATCTGATTTTTGGCGGTATTACCGCTCGAATCTAGTTGCGAGGTCATCAGCACGTTTTCGGAAACCCTGTAGCTGGAACAAATGGCCTCATTGTACAACGGGCGCAGTCGCAGGTAGATGAGTGCGCCCTCCTGATCTGGTGTACTATTAGTGCTTATTGCTGATGCAGTTTCCTCGCACGATGAAACGTCCTCATCGTCGATTGCGGCAACGTCTTGAAAGAGGGCCACTTGCCGTTTGGGACACGGTCGATAGCGTCTATCAACACTAGGATCTCGTGAGACGAGGAACGAGCGCACCTCTCGCCTTTCGGGATCAACCGGATTCAGCATTGTTCAATTAAACGATGTAGTAACTATAAATCAGAGATAAATATATAATAAATTAAATACAATTGACGCAAATAAAACAGGAACAAGCTAACTTCTTCGTTGCAAATCAACAACAGCAATAACGGCAATAATCAACAACAGCAATAACAGGAATAATCGACGAGCAGCTTTTTCAAATAAAAATCGAACGAGAGATATTTGACGTTTGGGCCGTGGAACCGGTTGGAAGGTAGGTGAACAGTGCTCTTACGCGTGAGTTTATGAAAAGGCTAGGTAGGTAGGGTCGTAGCCTTCCCAGAGTTGAGAAGAATGCACATAGGCCAGGGAGGCCCGTTGTGCAGCTACGAGGGGGTATTACCCCCCTATTCGTGGAACCATTTTGTGCTTCTTAAGAAGTTAAGAAGATCAAGTATTCCTACTTTCTGAACATCTGTCAGATCGTTAAGGAAGTAAGAGCCTAGGTAACGTTTCCTGAAATTGCAGAGAGCTGGACAGGCGCAGAGAAGGTGGTGAATGGTTCATCCTCCTCCTCGTCCTGACAGCTTCTGCAGAAATCATTTGGAACTATTCCTAGTTTTTGTGCGTGACTGCCAATGAGGCACTGTCCTGTGATGACACCGATGACTTTGTAGATGTCAGTTCTTTTTAGGGAGATTATACTCCTTTTGCGTTGACTGTCCAGCCGAGGCCAGATTTGCCTGGTGATGACGCAGGTATGTCCCTGTGTCCATCTCAGGTTCGTCTCGGCCCTGGCGAGATTGGTCAGATTATGTTTAATGGTTGTAAGGGGTTCTCCCTCACAAGCCACGATAGATTGTAGTGTCGTTCCTAGTTTAGCGAGTGTGTCGGCTTATTCATTACCTGTAATGTCGCTGTGTCCTGGTACCCAGATAAGCTGTATGTTGAACTTTTCTGCCATCTCGTTAAGAGATCTGCGACAGTCGTGACTAGATTTTGATGTGTACACATAGGACTCCAGCGACTTTGAGGCTGCGTGACTGTCTGTGAGAATGCGAATATCCGTGGTGGATATTACGTTCCACTTCAGCCAAGACAAAGCCTCTTTTATTGCCAACAGTTCGCCTGGAAAAAGCTGCAGTGATCTGGTAATTTTAGAGCTTTATGTAGCTTGAGTTGTTTGCAGAAAACTCCACTGGCCACCCCGTCTTTGGTTTTAGACCCGTCAGTGTAGAAATCCACACAGTTTCTGGGCGGTTGAGTTTGGCGGGTCCAGCTCTTCCTGTCCGGATAGATCATCGTAAAGTTTTTGTCCAAGACTATGGTGGGTTCTGTGTGGTCTAGGTTTTCTGTCATAGTTATCCTGTTTTGCAGGATGGAGGAGTGGACAGTGACATAGCTAACCCATTTCGAGTGGGCTTTTAGTCTTATGGCCGTGTTTGTGGCAATTTGCTTGCCGAAAATATCGAGGGGTGTAAGGTCTAGTATCGTGTTAAGCGCAGCCGTTGGTGTGGACCTGAGGGCCCCGGTAATGCACATACATGCCATCCTTTGTACCTTCTCGAGTTGTTTGTGGTATGTTGTCTTGTCTAGTGCAGTCCACCAGACTATCAGTCCATACATTAGTATGGGTCTAACGACCGTGATGTAGAGCCATAGGGTAATCTTGGGGTTGAATGCCCATTTTTTTCCTGGGGCTTTCTTACATGTGTAGAGAGCTATTGTTGCTTTTTTTTTGCTCTTCCAGTTGTGTTGCTCTTCCAAGTTAATTTCCCATCGAGTATGATGCCAAGGAATTTGGCACTAGGGGAGTAGGTTAACCTGGTATCGAGCAGAGTGATAGGGCAGTTTTCCGGGATTTTGTGCTTTTTGATAAAAAGCACGAGCTCCGTTTGCTTTGGGTTAATCCTGAGCCCGTTACTATGCGCCCATTTGCACAGAAGTGAGAATGCCGTTTGCATGCGGTCATTCAGTGTAGATAGGTATTTACCTGAGATTGTGATGGCAACGTCATCGGCGTAGGCAACAACGTCCAGGCCTTCTTTCTCCAGTTTGATTAGTAGTTCGTTTACAACTACATTCCAGAGAAGAGGTGAGAGGACCCCACCAAGGGGTTACCAAGGGGTTCCCTTGGTAACTACTCTGGTAGTTACTAGGCTTCCCCACTTAGAGTGAATCTTGCGTGTTATTAACAACTCGTTGATCAGCTCTATCAGAGTCCTCTCCACCTTTAACTTTTCTAGCCCTTCTATTATTGCTTTCGGAGTGGCGTTGTTAAAAGCGCCCTCTATGTCTAGGAAGGCTGTTAGAGTATATTCTTTGAGATGGATTGATCGTTCGATTTTCCTCACTAATGTGTGAAGAGCTGTTTCGACCGATCTACCTTTACAGTAGGCGTGCTGTGCCTTAGAAATTAGGGAGGGATCCAAGCTGTGCCGTATGTGTAGGTCTATCAGCCTTTCTAAAGTTTTTAGAGCGAAGGATGGTAGACAGATAGGCCTTAGATCCTTGGGGGAAGTGTGAGAATTTCTGCCGGCTTTGGGTATGAAAATTACCTTTGCGCACTTCCACTTTTCTGGATCTGACTCCAAGCTAGGCATCCTTTAAAGATTATCTCTAGCCATGGTATAGTCCATTCCATAGTTTGTGTTAGTTCGATGGGGTAAATTTCATCTGGACCCGGCGATTTATAGGGCTTGAAGCTTTTTAATGCCCATATAATTTTCTTTCTGGAGATAATGTGTTCGTACTGCCCATGAAAAGGCTATGTAAATTTTAAAATAATAATTGAATGTATTTTGAATGTATGTATAATTATTAAAGGAGGGATAGTTGCTGACATAATAAACATTTATTTGATACAAATATAGAATTTTCTCCGGAAATACAATTAATTATACAATAACTTGGGACATTTCGCATTACCAATGTGACCGAATCACGACTTTTTGACGTTTCGCACACACATGTAATTGCCTTAGCGCGTATTTTCAAGTTCGATGCATTTTCGTCAGTTTTTTTTTTTTTTTTTTTGTTTATTTAAGTCGATAAAAATGATTCTAAGATGACAACCATGACAACAAAAAGCATCGAAAGCAGCATCCAAGCAAAGTGTCGACAAGGATCAGAGGACCCTATACGAAGTCAAGGAATTCACCGAATCCCACCGAAGCTGGTTGATCGCGAAGAACGCCTGTTCGAATGGCAAACTCTATTTCAAGATTCCAATGGATTGCACATTTCTCGCATTGCACTACCTTAAGAAATTATGCTCCGACAAGGCTATCTCCTTGGACAATATCATCGACGAAGATGATTGGTCGGTGCACTGAGTACGTGCCCACTGATCACTTGGACCTGGTGGCAGACGTAAAGACTGCCGCTGGCGTGAAGTTCTACAAATATAATCAAAAGAAAACCATAGCTTGGCTGGGAAAACATCTACTGCGGCTTCAATTCGGTGTCGCAGAATTACAAGAAAAGCGAAATCGAACAGACGGAGGACGAAAATGACTACTTGCGAAACGCCTGCGATATTGTCGGTTCGAATATCGATTCAGCTACACACGAGGAGCTCAAGGAGTAGTTGGGTATCAAGGAAATGGACAATAAGACTACGAATAGTAAGAGAAAATCTTCAAGCGGAGACACGAGTTTGTCGAAGAAAGGAATCGAAAGTCGCCGTTGCGGTGAAGGAGAAGAAGGTCAGTGCGAAGGAGAAGGCGCTGGCAAAGGGTGCGAAAGGCACCAAGAGTATATCGTCGTTTTTTAAGAAATAAACGTTTTTTTAGATAAATTTGAAAACAAGTCGCCTTGTGTCCTTTTCGCATGGGTCTTTGGAGTCGTTTGACTTGGGTTGTGTAAGTAAGATCAACTTGTAGCCTACATCAATGTTGATAGACAACTTGGACTGTTTTAAGGAAGCTGATGTACTATTCCGGCAAGGTATTAGCTTGGTTCAGGGTCCATTTTCAACTTATTGGCTCTATACCAGGTTTGTTCTGAATTAGACGACTAACTCTCGCTCAGCCGAAAGTTCCTTCCTTTCTCTCGAACACCCACGAGAATCGTACGGCTCTTTAAGGACAGTCCCTGTAGCTTAAGGGATGTCGAGGACCCCTATTCTGCCTTGAACAGAGCGCAAAGCAATAATGCCGTCGATTGCGGGACGAACTTGTTCTCGAATTATCTACGAAGACCATAGCAACAGAAGATTAAGGGACGAGCATTAACAAGAAGCTTCCTAAATACCATCAAGACGTATGCTGATTGACATTCTCTTCGTCGTGATGATAGTTATCTCGATGATGAGATGTCGGCTGATCTCTTTCAGCTTATTATCGACATGCCTGACATACAAGGTAAGATCGAAACTCGGGGGGTTCAGCTTGACAGACTGCAAATGGAAGGGCTTGTTAGGTTGTGAACCTGTGCTTTGGTTTTTGGACAATTTCAAAGAACATTCAATCCTGCAACCCTAGCCGTAATAAGAAGAAATGGATTACCAAGGAGGGAGGAAGCGAGCAAAGGGAGCAAAGAAGCTGATCGTGTTTAACACGGCATAGCTTCGATCTATGTCCCTGCTCAATATAAGTTGACATGCAGCCTCCGAGTGGCCTGTCCTGGTTAGCTGCCCAGACACCCGCCGGACAGTGAACTATTGTGTGCAGCGACCAGCCCGTTGTTCCTGTGGTAAAAGGAACCTGGGCGTTCAAGCTGGGCAGAGAAGACATATTTAGATCGAACATAGGAAAGCATAGCCTCCATAACACCGCATCCGACAACGGATTTAGGCTTATCGGCTTCCTAACATGACATGATCTGAAACTATTTGTTGATTATTGAGTGAAGAAAAGAAGTAAGGAAAGGAAAGCGGAATAAAATAATCCTTATATCCTTAGACGATGGTTTTTATGTTATTAACTTCCCATTCCAGATTTTGACATGTGTCACCACGTTTCAAGGCCACCAACATCCAAATCCAATGTTTTTATAGAGACGTATGTGTGTATGTACGCATGTGCGTGCCTCGATTTCGCCTCGATTATCTCGAGAACAAAAAATGATATTGACATGGGACTGTGTTCATTCCCGCCTAATTACGCAATTTAGAACTGTTGAGGTTTTCAGCAAAGCCGGTCAAGCCGTTTTTTTGGTTAGAAATTAAATAACTAAAAAATAGGCAAAAAATTAACAACACGCGGTGTTCCCAAGCGGTCCACCATCTAAGTACTAACCACGCCTGACGCTCGTTGATTGCGGTGATCGGACGAGAACCGATACATATGAGATTGTTCAGACAGTGTTGTGGTTGGGTAAGGAAACTCACACTCACGAGCTGCTCGTGAGCGTGGGCTACCCAACGAGCAATTATTAAACGCACGCGCTTATGAGTAATTGGTAGTGAGCATTTTCATTTTCGCTCACGAACACAAGTGTGTCCATTTATAGAAACTCACCCCTGTAAGCACTTCATATGTTCGTTAAAGAAAACGAACACTTATGTGCACTCTGTAGGGTGGGTGCTGTTTAACCCACATGTGGAGTGCGCACATGGGGTGAGTTTTTATAAATGCACACACTCGCGTTCGTGAGCCAAAATGAGTTGATTTACTGCTCGGGAGTTGTTTGCAGAATGATAAAAAATGGAAACATTTCACTTGAACATTTTTAGGGTTCCGTACCCAAAGTGTAAGACGGGACCCTATTACTAAGTCTTCGCTGTCCGTCCGTCTGTCACCAGGTTGTATCTTATGAACCGTGATAGTTAGACAGTTGAAATTTTCAAAGATGTATTTTTGTTGACGCTATAGCAACAAATACTAAAAACAGAATAAAATGAATATTTATTGGGGGCCCCATACAACAGACATGATTTTCATCTAAAAAATCCCCTTGGTCACATACTGACCTAAGGTTAGTCGACAATGTCCCTCAACCAATGGCAAATTTCCCAGCTTTGATCCCTATTTTATCCTTAATATATTAATCCTAGCTGCAAACCTTTTCCCCATAATTATTGTTGTCCACTTTTTCACCTACTTGCTGTCAAGTAAGATAATTGATTTGAATTCAATGGACACTTTGATGATCAACCATCTCATCATGGAGATTTTTGTTCAAAGCAATATGCCTATAACCTGCCTGCAACCAAGATCTGTCATCATGCAAACAAATCATTCCAACCGACATTAATCCTGTTTTGTGGCGCAGGATACTCGCGATTCGTCATCTACCGTTAGTAAATTTCCTGATGGTACCACGAGAAGGAAGTAGAACCTGGCTAACAGAGCTGCAAGGTGTTCGTCGGCAGATGCCACTCGTATGAGGCCTTTGTCAGTCTTTTACTATCCGGCAGTCCTAATCTAGTGGCATGTTTTCCTAAGGCGTAGTGTCCAATTAGGCTGCTTATACGAGGACGAGTGGTAGGAAACATAACATAAGGAAAACTTTTTCTTCTCATCTCATCATCTTCAGTCTTCAAACTAAGATGATAGAGATAGTAATTAATAGAGATGATCGATTGATCGAATCATCAAGCAAAGGATGAGCTTCAGTGGGTCGCAGTATGGTAGCTGCTCTACCACTTACAACACCTTGCCCCTTATCAAAGTCGTTTACAATTGATTCTAGGCGCATTGTCATCGTGTTTAATATAATGTTGTTTAACTAGCATTGGCGATTAATAATACATCCCATATTAACTATGAAGTTCTTGAGTGAGTTCCTAGTGTACGGTCGCACATAGAAGTGCTCTCGGAAAGTACTCAAAATACCTCAGTATTACGTCATAAATATATACTCCTATAAACTCAAATAAAACAGTGACAGTGACACTAAGTGCTAAAGATCTGTTGTGATCCTTAAACACTTATTAATTCCATTTTCATGCGATTACTTTTTTTTTTTACATATATAATATATACAACGTGGAAGTGAATTTGAATTATAACAGAAAATTAAAACCAAAGGAAGTATGACTGTCTTACGCTCACCTCCCTCTGAGCGCAGGCTCAATCCTCCAATAATTTCCACAACAACCACTCAACTACCGCCAACCAACTCTTTTAATTTCCAGCCAAACTTCCCACCACTTCCAGTAAAAGTTCTCCCAAGACAACATTCACAAAACCCAATCCCACATACAATTCCAACCAATCAATTAGATCAATTTCCAGTTACAGTAAAGCCCATAACAAATAAGACACTAACAAACCGCTTGCCCAAACAGATCCACAACTCTTCCACCGCAGTAACAACATCAACAACAACAACCACAACAACAACAACATCAGCAACAAAAACAACACCAATCTCAACATGTGTAAATACAGGACAAATGAAAACGACCCACATGATAACCAACACACAAATAGAAAATCAGAAACGTGTAGAGAAAAAGAGACGCATCCAACTCCGAATATAAAACGTTCAAGAAACTCCCCAACCACCACACCAGAGTCGTCAAATAAGAAACCAAGATCTCAAAAACAATCTAAGCTCAGTTATTGGTTAAGCAAGCCCAAACAAGACATTCCCTCAAACCGCTTTGACATCCTAAGAGAAGACGTTGACACTACATAAAGTACCTCAAACCCCAGAAAAGAAACTGAACCAACCCGTAAAACAAACAAGCCACCTCCAATATGTGTTCAGGAAGTCAAGTGCATCACGACGCTGACAAAAGCACTCGATTTGGAAGCAAAACAAAACTACGAGCTCAAAGTCTTAAACAAAAATCAAGTGAGGGTCCAGGCAAATGAATCGACGACATATACGAAAATAGTCAAAATGCTAAGACAAAAGGGCACAAAGTACCACACCTACAAACCAAAAGAAGACAGAGGTTTCAAAGTAGTAATAAGAGGCTTACACCCCTCAACAGATCCTGACGACATAAAACAAGGGCTAGAAGTGTTTGATCATAAAGTATTGAACATCTACAATATTCAACAAAAGAGTAGCAGAAAGCCACTTCCACTATTTACAATAGAGCTGGAAAACAATAACAACATCAAAGAAATATACCAAATAACAAGCTTACTCAAGTGTATAATCTCTATTGAAACCCCCCACCACAAAAGAACAATATCACAACGTACCAACTGTCAAAAATACGGACATACGAGAAACTTTTGTACTTTAGACCCAATCTGTGTCATCCAACATAAGCTACGCAAATCTTGCCGCCAACAACTTTCTTCCAAAACAAAAATCACGAAGTCAACCTCCCCAAATTCAAATTCATTCACAAAAGACAACGACCCCTTCTCCCCAATCACCGCAATCTTCACTTCCACCGAAAACCCAAAGCCCAAGCAATCAATCTTCATCAGACATACAAGAACTCAAGGAAATGATGAAACAATTACTTGTACAAAAAACAGTACAACGAAGAACAAGTCCGGTAGCGATGACGATACCACACACCGTTTGACGCAAAACACATTGTATTGCTGTCAGTACTCAAAACAGATATCCACATCAAACAGTATAATGCAAAATAAGTCAGGTCAGGCAGTTTGAATGATACGTACCGATCGACGACGATATATGTATGTACTAGGCACCCTTATACCCAAAATACGTATCGATGCTGATACTTCGTTATACGCAAATACGGAATAACGATACACTAGATACTATTATATCTGGGGGCACGGCAGTGCCCCTGCCAAGTCGAGCAAAAAAGCGGCACGGCCGTACCATCCTTTTCTCGTAACATAATAGGCCATTTTCGACCCCCTATAACTTCGTTGTGGATGAAACTAGAAGTCTGTATTTTCAGTTACCAAGCAAGCATCGCATAAACACGGCATATTTCAAATTTCATTCAATTTGAACCAGTAGTTTAAGAATTATAACTAGTCAAAGTTTCTTAATTTTGTCACTCACTGACTGACTGACCGATCATCAAAAGTCTAAGGCACTTCTAGCAGACGTAGAAGCTTCTAATTTGGAACACAACTAGTGTTAAGTGTAAAAATCAAGGAAAAACTGAAATATTTTGCAATTTCGGTTTAGTTTTCTAGATACACCAACTGCATAAATAATCCCATATAAATATATGGGATTACAAACGTATACATAAATACATCAGTGAATGAATCTGTTGGCCTGTATACATATGTATAAACAATGGAATAATAGGGGTAGGTAGGCTTACTGTATTCGGTATCGGCGAGTATATACATATGTATGTATTTACGCATCAGAAAGATTTGATTTTACCTCAAGCATATACCCCATCTATACGTGGTGTGATTTGTTCACTAATACACATGCACGTGCATTGCATGAATTTGAACAGTGTATATCTGGCTTAGGCATTGGTATCAGCGAAATTTGCTTACGCTGAAGAAATACATATGTATGTACATACATAACTGTATGTGGGATACATAGGACGGGTGAGAAATGGGAGTTTAGACAAATTTAAAGCAGAAGGTTAACTTTATCACCCAAAATAAATAAATATATTATATAAAAAAAAAGTAATAAAAAGTTTCTTTAGTTTCTTTACGTGTATGTAGTTTCTACCTTCTAGTAAAAAGAAGGTAACTCAGTTACTTTACTCATACATATGTAAGTAAAGAAAGAATTGAGAGCACCGTGGCGCAGTGGGTAGTGTGTTGGCTTCTGACACCGATATGACACGGGATGGAATCCCGACAAAGCCATGTCATCAAGGGACCTTCTGCCTTGATTTATTACGTAATTAGCTAACCTAACAACATCTTATAGTGACCATACCAATATCAAAATCTTTTATGTTTTAAGTAAATAGATTGACTTGGAAATCGCACTGAATAATCTAATTTAATATTATATGTATTACTTGAGAGATATATTGTGTTTTCATGCGATGGCCAGGTCAATCTATTTACTTAAAACATAAAAGATTTTGATATTGGTATGGTCACTATAAGATGTTGTTAGGTTAGCAAGATCACTAAAGACTTGGAGGGAGGGAGCGAGCAAACAGAGCAAAGAAGTTGATCGCGTTTAACATGGCAAACGCCAGCTTCGATCTCTGTCCCTGCTCAATCCAAGTTGACACACAGCCTCCGCGTGGCCCCCCCTGGATAGCTACCCTGGCACCCGCCAGGTAGTGAACCAATGTGTGCAGCGACCCAACCCCTTGTTCCTGGGGAAAGAGGAACCTGGCCCTCCAGGTTGGGGGTTGTGCTTAGGGGTAACATCCCTATCACGTAAAAACCTACTTGTACCGAAACAACAACAAGCCTCGGATACGGACGGATACAATGCTGACGACCCCTGCAAACGACTAACGGACTTGAGAGTCTGTTAGGTCCCTTAACAGACCGGGTGCAGGCGATCAATTGGAGCAAACCCTCAACTGCTATAAAGCAGATATAACCGCACTACAAGAAGTGCGATGGGATGGACCAGGCAAAAAACGGATGAAAAACTGCGACATCTACTACGGGAACTGTAACAAGGAGAACAAACAGCGCCTATTCGGGTGCGGAATCGTTATTCGAGGAAGACTCCGACAAAAAGTCTTAAGCTTCCGAGACATAAGGGAACGCCTCATAACAATCCGCATCAAAGCCAAATTTGGAAACATTAGCTTAATATGCGCTCACGCTCCAACGGAAGAAAAGGACGATCGACTCAAAGAAGAATTCTACGATCTCCTAGACAGAACATATGCCCAATGCCCCAGCTACGACACAAAAATAGTCCTAGGAGATTTAAATGCAAAACTGGGCAAAGAGGACATATTTGAGTCGATCATAGGAAAGCATAGCCTTCATAACACCACATCCGACAACAGACTAAGGCTAATTGATTTCCCAGCGGGGCGTAACCTCGTCGTAGCAAGCACGCGATTCCCCCATCTCAACATCCACAAGGGTACCTGGCGGTCTCTTGATCAATCGACCACCAACCAGATTGATCACATTGCGATCGACGCCAGACACTCCTCCTGTATTCTCGACGTACGAACCTTCCGAGAGGCCAACATCGACTCGGACCACTACCTTGTAACCAATGTACAAATGAGGATATCAAGAATGCTCAGGAGTCGAGTAGCACAACTTAAGGTTGACGTCGGAAAGCTACAATCGCAAGAGACTGCCAGAATCTTTGCCGATCGTGTCTCCTCCAAGCTCTCTCAAAATGCGCCCACAGCAGCACAAACACAAGAGCAGGAATGTGCGCATTGCCAGAGCGCCGTCAGAGATGCTGCCTCAGAGGTGCTGGGTTTCAAACCGCCACCACCTAGAAACCCCTGGTTCGATGAACAATGCGAACAAGCCCATGCAGCAAAACAAGAGGCATATAAATCCATGCTGCAACGACGGACGAGAGCTGCTCGCGAAATCTATGAGCAGAAGAGAAGAGAGGAACACACGCTTTTCAGAAGAAAGAAGAGAGAGCACGGAAAGCGTGAGATCGAGGAGATGGAGAGATGCTCCCGCAGGAATGACGCCCGTAAGTTTTACAATAAGTCAAAACGAACATGCCATGGCTACAAAGCCAGAGCGGCGGCCTGCAGGGATGAAAATGGAGAACTGGTAGTAGAGTCGCAGTCGATGCTGATGATTTGGAAAGACCACTTCTGCGGTTCGGCGATTCGTAATGGACGACAATGAAACAGAATTCAGTCCACCCGACCTGGTATGTATGTATGTTGGCGTTACAGTCCATGAAGGACCTGAGCCGAGCTTCTCTCAATCACCCATGTTGTGTGTGATTTCATTTTCCCATGGATGAAAGGGACCTACAGTTTATTGCCGGTTCATAACGGCGAATTTCGAGAAGCTTTTCCTGACAATTTTACTGCAGGAGGCTTTGTCAGAACCCCTCTGAGGAGAAACACCGTGAAAAACACGTTCGATGACATGGCTGTGTCGGGATTCGATCCCGTGTCATCGGCGTCAGAGGCCAACAAACTACCCACTGCGCCACGGGTGCCACCCGACCTGGACGAAGTCAAAATAGCAATATCAAGACTTAAGTCTATTAAAGCCGCGGGCGCAGACGGCCTGTCTGCTGAGCTTCTTAAGGCGGCTGGAGATGAGCTGGTAAGGTGCATAGATAGATAGGGTTAGGGGGTGGGACAGGGTCGCCTGATCACTGGGGCCACGATTGGGCCTATTTTGATGTCCCCCACTTACAGTTCACTCAGAAAACTTGAGTTCGTGATAAAACTTAGTATGCTTTTGAGTGAGCTAGCAGCGATTTCATCTGCTTCAAGATAATACTTGCCTAGGTGACGAAGACGTGTACTGACAAGGCAGTTACAGTGGCATACTATGTGCTCTGCTGTTTCTTCGTCTTCATTACACATTCGGCAAGTGTCATCTTGTATGATGCCCATTGTTTTGAGGTGTCTATTAACTGGGCAGTGTCCAGTAAGGAAACCTGTGATTAAACGAATCTGACTCCTCGAAAGCATGAGAAGTTGTTTCGTTCTTTTGAGGGATGTAGTTGGGAGGAACAGCCTGGCTTGTCTGCTACCTTTCCTTTGTAACCAGTAGTGATCCGTCGTGTTCCTTAACCAATTGTTTATGCAGCATTTGGTGGTGCTAATGGGTATGCCGCAGAAAGGCCGTGGCATCATAAATGGTGATGCAGAGCCTTTCCTTGCTAGTAGGTCCGCCTTTTCGTTGCCTGTATGGCCGCTGTTTCCAGGTATCCAAATGAGATGAACTCTGTTTTTACTGGCCAGCTGGTGAAGCAGCTGTTGGCAGTCCCATACCAGTTTGGAGGTGATTTCAAAGCTCTTTAGGGCTAGAAGAGCAGCCTTGCTGTATGAGAGAATGTAAATGTTGTTCTTAAGTATATTTCTGTTTATATTTTCAGGCAGAGTTCTATAGCAAATATCTCTGCTTGAAACACGGAGTTCGCTCCTGGAATGTCAGAACCCTGTACACTCCCGGAGCTGCTCATAAACTAGAAGGAATCCTCACGCAGTACAAGGCGGATATTACTGCGGTCCAAGAAATACGCTGGATAGGAAACGGTATGATTAGGAAGAAAAAATTGCGACATTTATTACAGCTGTCACAAAAGGTTGCACTTACTGGGATGCGGATTTGTCGTGGGAAATTGGTTAAGGTCGAAGGTCGTCGACTTTAAACCTATAAGTGATCGTCTGGCTGTGATCCGCATCAGAGGCAGATTTTATAACATCAGCCTTATATGTGCACACGCCCCTACCGACGAGGCTGAAGACCCTATCAAGGAGGACTTCTATGACCTCCTGGACAACACCTACGGAGCTTGTCCGGAGTACGATGTAAAAATCGTGCTCGGGGACTTCAACGCCAAAATCGGTAAGGAGAACGCCCTTGGCGGAGTGATCGGAAAGCACAGCCTCCACGATACAACAACAGATAACGGCTTCCGACTCGCTGACTTTGCGACAGCTCGTAATGCGGTGATAAGTAGCTCAAGATTTCCTCGCAAGCGAATCTCCGGGGGTCGAACCGCCAACCAAATCGACCATGAGCTCATTGACGCAAGGCACTCGTCAAACGTCCTGGCAAATGTCGACTCTGACCACTTCCTCGTAGCAGCAAGATTCAGAGCTCGACTGTCCAATGTCAGAAAGCTGCACCAGCCATCAGGAGGAGGTTCGACATTGGGCGCCTGAGCACACCGGAGGTTGCCAGAGTCTACAGGGAGCAGCTGAGCGAAAGACTCTACGGTATGCCTACGTCGAACACAAATGCCAATAATATGTGGGTGCATTTCCGCTCAGCCATTCAGGAAGTAGCCGAAACCACCTTAGGTATGATGGCGAGTGTGAGCAGAAAAAGGCAGCAACCGACGAGGCGTACCAAAAGGCGCTGCAGAGGAAAACCAGGGCAGCGCGAGAAGAGTACCGAGCCAGAAGAAGGGAGGAGAAAAGACTACTGCGACAAAAGAAAAGAATCTTCGCAGCCTTTCAGCTCAAGGGTATCGAGGAGTCTAGGGATAGACATAAAACACGAGCCTTTTACAAGAAAGCCAAAAGCCTTGCAGGAGGCTTCAAAAAGGGCACCCAGGCTCTTCGAAACTGCGAGGGTAATCTTGTCACCGACCCGCAGGGAATAGTGGATGTATTTAAGCAGCAGTTTTCCCCCCTCAATGCAAGCATTTAAGATCAATGTCCATCGGCATCTCCTCCATTCCTCTTCCGTTCTACCTTCTGCCCGCACTGTGTCGCCGACATAATAAGGTTATTAGACCTTGAGTGCGCGCAAATTATTTAAAAAAAAAAAAAGTAATATGCCTATAACCTGCCTGCAACCAAGATCTGTCATCATACAGAAAATGTGATTTAGGCGAGTCCGACTCGCACTTGGCCTAAAGGCTAAAAACAAGACAACAAAAATAATTTCGCTGACGACAGTACCCTCAGCTTCTCATATTCGTTCACTAGTTTACGACCCTGCTCTTTGGTTGTAGATAGTGAGCGACAGCGTATGTTGAGCTCATTAAATTCCGGTATCGACAGTATCATCCAATGGGGTAAAAACAATAGAGTGGAATTTAATGCATCCAAAACACAATGCTGTCTCTTGTGGTTAAAGCGTATAACTAACCCGCAGCCATTATCCATGAATGGCACTTGCATCTCAGAAACCGAAAAGCTTTCCATCCTGGGTATGTGTGTTGCTCACAATCCAAATTGGAGCGACCACATATTCAGTGTCGCCAAAAATGTTGCGAAATGCCTAGGCTTCTTACACAGATGCAAGAAATATTTCTCACCCTTAGATCTGGCTACAATCTATAAGGCGTTCATTCGCCCCAAATTAGAGTTTAACGCTCATATCTGGTTCGGTGCTTCCAAGACCTCATTGCACCTACTAGACAGAATACAAAAACGAGCCATGAAACTGATAGGTGACTCCAGCATTACCAAAACATTAGACACCCTGGAACACCGCAGGAATGTTACCTGCCTCTCCCGATTTTATCGTTACTACCACCAAAAATGCTCTGATGAAATAGCCAGTTGCATTCCGCCCCTTCAAAATTTCTCCCGCAATACACGTCTCTCTAGGAATGCTCACCAATATACCCTGAAGCCCGCTTTCGGACGTACTGTCAAATATAGAGAATCTTTCATTAACCGAACCACACGAATCTGGAACTCCCTGCCGGATTCGGTTTTCCCCCCTCAATGCAACATGCAAGCATTTAAGATCAATGTCCATCGGCATCTCCTCTATCCCTCTTCCTTTCTACCTTCTGCCCGCACTGTGTCGCCGACATAATAAAGTTATTAGACCTTGAGTGCGCGCAAATTATTAAAAAAAAAAAAACACTAAGAGCTTGCACTGACGTAGCATAGCACCAGGTGCGCTATTTCTACTAAAATTACAGATAGGTGAATCTTCCTGGGCGAGATTTAGTGGTAATTTTAAAACAGAATGCGCAGTACGACCCCCGCTCAGCAACGTGGCGGCTATACCGGAGGAAGCTACGGCCACAGCAATGTTGCTATCTTTTCTTACTTGCGCCAGCAACAAATTTAGCAAAAACGTTTTTCCTGTTCCTCCTGGGGCATCAACAAAGAGTAGTGCGCCATTCCCAGATTCTATTTGCTGCAACACATGGTCAAATACTCGTTTTTGTTCTGGTAGTAATTGGGGTACCAATTCAGCTACTTGCTGCTGCAAAGCTGGTGTGTCATAGTTTGTTTCTCGTACAATCTCATCAGATAGTTCATTTTCGTTCGTTCGCCGAGGGATAATCATTCCAAATTCACTCAACCGTTTACCCACCATTGCCATTACTTTGTCTTCAATTTTTCCAAGGGCTTTGATATAAATGTGATCATTGTATGTCATGTCCGTGTGTGTCTGCTGTAGCCTTCGCAAAATGTCTTCCGCCATGTACTCTTTATATTTGTTCCATAATTCATTAAGATTAGATAGCCCGCAAGATGATATGAGGGTTGCATAAAGGTCCCTGAATTTGGCTGGCGATTGGCACTGGACGGCTTCCTCCATAGTTTCGTACCAGTGATTATCATTCTCTAACAGACCCAGAGCTTCAAATGCTTCTCTATATGTTGCGCATTCCTGGCCGTTGAAAATTTTAAGATCTTTATAGCTTGTGGGATCCCGAACATGGTGTAGCAGCAAACGTAAACAGAAACATTCAAAATTAGTAACGTGGACGGTGTGCACACGACCAAGGGCATCAGATGATTTCACTCCGGGCCAATTCTCAACAGGCACGCCTTGAATACGGCGCTTCCACTCCTTTGTAGACGTGTTCCAGGTATAGTAACGGGGAACTTCGGCATAGAAACACGGCCTGACAAAGATGGAAAAAGGCTGTTAATGTTGTTTTGGGCGGTGATGATACTCTTTCTTGGAAATTGTTCTCGGTAAAATATATGCGCTCTCCATTTTCTAAGTGTACAGCAAGGTGGGTTACTGCTGGATGTCTTTCATGCAAGAGGAAGCCAAGGAGCTGCCATGCTGCCTCATTACTGCTGACGTAACGTCCTGCTTGAAAGGATTGCACTTCATTTAGAAGACGTACTCCACCTTCATTCCTGAGATTAAATATAGCCTGGTAATTTCCTATTTTTGAGAGCAGCGTGGCGCAGTGGGTTGTGTGTTGGCCTCTGACGCCGATGACACGGGATCGATTCCCGACACAGCCATGTCATCGAACGTATTTTTCACGGTGTTTCTCCTCAGCGGGGTTCTGACAAAACCCCCTGTAGTAAAATTGTCATGAAAAGCTTCGAGAGAAGCTATGAGAAAAATGAAATCACACACAACATGGGTGATTGAGAGAAGCTCGGCTCAGGTTCTTCATTGACTGTAACGCCAACATACATGCATACAATTTCCTTTGTTTATATATTTGCACATATATTTGATTGCGCGGACAGAGCTACAGGCTTCTACATTAATATGAGCATTGAACATTTTACATAGAATGGGCGAATACGGGACGACCACCTGTTGTCTAAGGTTTCGTTCGCTCTAGATCGAGTCTTAATTGTAACTGTTCGGCCACCATCTTCGGGTGCTGTGCGCCTGTATAACGGGTAGCCATTGTCATTGTGCACAGTTTCTTTCAACAGCTGTTTAGGGAAATTCTTTGGGCATGTTACATTTTTCATGCATGGCGATGCTGGATTTCGTGCACCACAGGGACCGTGTACCATGTTTCGGACAATAGTGTCATACGATTCTTTATCTTGCTCAGGATCAGGAATCTCGGCGCTAATTAACTCATCTATTTGGGTGGGCCGCGTCTTCTCTGTAAGCCATATTCGAATATGCACATCGGTAGTCCCCTTTTTTGCCATTCACTAGAATACATGAAACATTGTACCTCGTCGAATATTTTACCCTTGGTAATTACATTCATTCATTTTTGCGCTTTTAATCTAAACACTCTGGCAACTAAATCGTGTCTGTCAGTACCTTTTTGGCCCGGTATTAGTTCATCAGCTATTTCCTTCCATGAAGGGTTGCAAGTGAAAGTGGCAAAAAGGTCAGGTCTGCCGTAAGTTTTTACATAAGTAAATGCGTCTTGTGTGTATTGGTGTAGGTAGCGGGGGCTATTAACGAATGTTGACGGAAGAATTACCATTTTTCCTAGATCTGAAGGATTAACATTGGCGTCGCTAGCAACTGCATCTTGCAAATGTATGTAATTATCAACACGTAGCTTTTTTTGATTTAAAGCAATAAAACGAAGACGTTCGCTTTCCACATTCACGTACATATCCACCAAGAACTGATGAAATAGTTGTCTGCACCGAGCTAAAAGGTTAAAATCATTTTGTCGTAACATCGTATGATAGGCATAAAAATCCATACGCGATACTTTTTTGTTTGCATTGGGTTGTTTTGTCACTGGATTAATAAGGGGAATTTCAAAGTCGCAACGTGTCATCATGTGCTCGCAAGACAATGTCCCGAGAAGAAAATTGTTCACCACTTACTACGGCTGCAATTTCATTAATCAATGGCGCATTATAGCGCCTTTCATGCTCTCCCCGAGGAGTCCTGTCCGCATGTACAACTACCTTATAATGCTGTTCAGGTAGGTTTTCTAAAGTAGTTTTAAACATGTTTACTAAAGTATTATTATCATGCAAGCATCTTTGAAGTATCAGCATCGTGTCTCTTTCTACTCCCGGGATAAATTGGCATCGACGGTCCACCTCAACTTCTTCGTCTCGCATAAAGTAAACCTTCATCAATTTCTGCTATTCGTTATCAGCTGGAAAAAGTGCACCGATCCTGTGATAAATTTGCCCATGCACCGTAAATGTTGGCGAAAATCCTGGCATTATTACTTCCTGGTCTACTCTAAAAGACGTCATCTGAAAGCATGAGTTATATTTCCGGATCTTATTTAAAAAGCGCAGTGACTCATCAGCATCATATAAAAGTTTTTAAAGGTTCCTCTGGCGCCCCGAGTAGAGGAAGTGAAACTTTGCCGCTGCTACAGCACATGCCTGGGGTCTCATCTTTCCATTTTAATGCGCTACAAAAACGACACGCCTTGTCCATCAGTCCTACAACAATCAGCCTGTGATTTTTATAATCAACTAGTGGACCGTAATTAAATGCAGCTTCATTAGATATCGACCAATTATTTCTTTCAAAATTACGCCGACGTTCTGCTTGGAGCTGCGCATTTAAATTTCAGCAGCTCTTAAAGCAGCTTGACGTTCTGCGTTTTCGAAAAGCCTTTGCTGAGTTCGAGCGGGTGTTTCAGAAGCTCTTAGAGCAGCATGACGTTCTGCATCGTCGAGCTGCCTTTGCTGATTTTGAGCAGGTGTTTTCGAGGCTCTCAAGGCAACTTGACGTTCAGCCTGTCCTTGCCTTCTCAGTTCAGCATCTTCAAGAGATTCTTGGGACCGAGCGAATCTCTTCGCTTGTGCTTGAGGAAGACAGTCTTGAAAGGTTCGACTTGCGTTTGCGAGGCATTTTAAATAAATAAATGCCAAAAAATATTGCTAACTCTAATTAAACAAATACAACAAACTATGTAACCGACCTTTTAAAAACTCATAGAATTATTGAGGGATAAGTGGAAAATAAATGTTACTTACAACGAACAAAAAAGCGGCACGGCCGTACCATCCTTTTCTCGTAACATAATAGGCCATTTTCGACCCCCTATAACTTCGTTATGGATAAAACTAGAAGTCTGAGTTTTCAGTAACCAAACAAGCATTGCATAGACACGGTATATTTGAAATTTCATTCAATTTGAACCAGTAGTTTAAGAATTATAACTAGTCAAAGTTTCTTAATTTTGTCACTCACTGACTGACTGACCGATCATCAAAAGTCTAAGGCACTTCCAGCAGACGTAGAAGCTTCTAATTTGGAACACAACTAGTGTTAAGTGTATAAATCAAGGAAAAACTGAAATATTTTGCAATTTCGGTTTAGTTTTCTAGATACACCAACTGCATAAATAATCCCATATAAATATATGGGATTACAAACGTATACATAAATACATCAGTGAATGAATCTGTTGGCCTGTATACATATGTATAAACAATGGAATAATAGGGGTAGGTAGGCTTACTGTATTCGGTATCGGCGAGTATATACATATGTATGTATTTACGCATCAGAAAGATTTGATTTTACCTCAAGCATATACCCCATCTATACGTGGTGTGATTTGTTCACTAATACACATGCACGTGCATTGCATGAATTTGAACAGTGTATATCTGGCTTAGGCATTGGTATCAGCGAAATTTGCTTACGCTGAAGAAATACATATGTATGTACATACATAACTGTATGTGGGATACATAGGACGGGTGAGAAATGGGAGTTTAGACAAATTTAAAGCAGAAGGTTAACTTTATCACCCAAAATAAATAAATATATTATATAAAAAAAAAGTAATAAAAAGTTTCTTTAGTTTCTTTATGTGTATGTAGTTTCTACCTTCTAGTAAAAAGAAAGAAAGTAACTCAGTTTTAAAGAAAAGATAAAAATAACGATCCTCGATATATTATACATACATATGTAAGTAAAGAAAGAAAGTGCGATTTCCAAGTCAATCTATTTACTTAAAACATAAAAGATTTTGATATTAGTATGGTCACTATAAGATGTTGTTAGGTTAGCTAATTACGTAATAAATCAAGGCAGAAGGTCCCTTAAGTAGGGACTGAATAAATTAACTGACTTGGTAATACATGGATATTACAACTTTTTACGGTAGAAGACCTGAGTTGCGAGACTTGGTTTTTTTACAAGTTATGTTTTTCATGGCATTTATATTTACTTTAAGCCAAAAAAAACAAAACCAATTCACGAAGTAAAACTAAATCCAAAACCAAAGCTATTGTCTTATTCGTTAAAAGTCCAGGAATGTTATAGATCTAAACTAAACGAATTATTACAATCCGAAAAACAACAACGGTAAAACCGAATACGAAACCGAGTTTGTTTTCGGAAATCGGAAAACCAAACCAAGACAACAATACCAAATCGTAAAGCTAAACACGAATATGTAGCCAAAAATCTAAAGCAGTTAAATCAATGTGAATGTGAATCAACGGTATGCACTATATTCGTCGTTAAAATTCTTCGTTTTCATTTGAAGCTTGCAAATTTGTTTACTTTGAATAACTCATGGCACTCCATAGTTATCCACCCAAAAAATACGATATTTCGCTTGAAGCGAAGTTGTGCAAATCGAATCTGAGTAGGCATTTGAAATTCTCGCAAAGTTTAAATCTCGCAATGTGGAGAAATTTTGGCATTGTTGTCATGAATGTACATATGCATGTGTACATACATATGTATATGTATATGAAGAAACACTTCCTTTATCTAATTCGCCGTTTCATATTTCAGTGCCAAACCACGAAAATCTCAATACAAAATGTATGAAAAATAGTGTATCTACCTGGGTAGATACTGTTCGTGCACGTAGAAAAATGGTCAGGACTTGGAGGAACATTCTCTAAATAATTTTTGTTAACATATTCTCAAAGCTACAAACAAGTTAGTCACTGAGTCGGGGCGGCATGAACATATAATCAAAAGTCGCGGAAATATTGGAAAAAGAAAATTCAAATAACTACCCGGGTAGATACTGTTAATGTGAAGGTTAATTTGTTTTAATTCAATTATTTTATTATTCGTTGTATTCGTTTGTCTCACACAAATACCCCCCCCCACACACACACTTTTAGGGAAGTGGGGGGTTAGAAAGAGACAAAAGTAGCCTATGTCACTCTCCATCCCTTCAGCTATCTCCACTTAAAATATCACGTCAATTCGTCGCTCCGTTTTGCCGTGAGAGACGGACAAACAGACAAACACACTTTTACATTTATAATATTACAAGTATAGATTCACAGCTGACATCCCGAATCCAGCTAGAGAAACGACTATGACAGCAACATTTGCCGACGACACAGTATTGCTTAACTCAGGAAACCATCTCCACATTACGACACATCAATTACAAGACACATTAAATGCTAGCCTGGTTCTCAAAATGGCACATAAAAGTAAACGAAAACAAGACAGTCTAAGTAATCTACACTACCAGAACAAAATATACACCCTTACCACTGACAATAAATAACAAGCAGGTATCTATCCAACCTGTAGCCAAATACCTAGGGATGCATATAGACAGCAAATTAACATTGAAGCACCACATTCAACAAAAACAAAAAACACAAATTCAGACAACTATACTGGCTTCTACGCCCTCAATCTAAACTCTCAATAAGGAACAAACTACTAATTTACAAATGCATAATAAAACCCATCTGGACGTACGGAATTCAAATCTGGGGGACATCCAAAAAAAACGAACTTAAAAATAATTCAAAGACAACAAACAAAAATTCTACGGACAATTACCACCGCGGAGTGGTATATTTGCAATCAAGATATACATCGTGACCTACAAATCAATACGGTTGACGAAGAAATATAGAAGATCAGCTCGAAACAGATCGAAAAAATGTTATCACATTCCAACTATGACATCTATACTCTTTTCGACCAAGAAACTTATAGAGAAAGAAGGCTCAAACGCAAACGGCCCAGCGACCTCATGTTAACTTGACCTTCATATGTTATGTATAAGGGGCGCTCGTTGAGAACAAAACCTCCAACGTTTCGGGTGGGTTAAAATCCACCTGTGCCACACTGTACCACTAAAAGTGATGACATTTGGGACAATGGTCCTCAGTCATGTATAAATTCCCAATGTTAACTAATATTATAACGTTTACTGGATGTCTTACATTGTAGACAGTTGTAAATATACCAAGGGAAAAAAAAAAAAAAAAAAACAGTATTAACTATGTTATATAGAACGAACATTGGCATCACATCTATTGTCGTTAATAACATGACGTTATAAAAAACTTTAAATAGTTTATTGCCATACAATAAATACAATTGCCCCATTTTTATCATTGATTGAAGAAAATATGAAAACAAAATAATGCTAATATAATAAATAATAAAATAATAATATGTAGTCACAAACTTATAAAAGTAATGCATCATCTATATATTAATACGTGAAGCAGAAACTTTGTACCCCTTTTTACGGAAATCGCGTGGACGGAGGAGTATGAAATTTCGCACACTTATAGTTTATATATGGAAGGAGTGCCAAATGCTAATATTTTTTTTTAAATATGCATAAAAAATACATTTAATCAATAAAAAAAATATTACACACACTACCATGTATTTGACACACACCCTTTTGTTTATCTATGTATATATTAATGTATGTATTCCTTACACGGACTCACGTGCCCGACATTCACCCTAAGCAGTCAACCACTGCCTGTTTTTTTTTTTTTTTTTTTTTTTTTAATAATTTGCGCGCACTCAAGGTCTAATAACCTTATTATGTCGGTGACACAGTGCGGGCAGAAGGTAGAGAGGAAGAGGAATAGAGGAGATGCCGATGGACATTGATCTTAAATGCTTGCATGTTGCATTGAGGGGGGAAAACCGAATCCGGCAGGGAGTTCCAGATTCGTGTGGTTCGGTTAATGAAAGATTCTCTATATTTGACAGTACGTCCGAAAGCGGGCTTCAGAGTATATTGGTGAGCATTCCTAGAGAGACGTGTATTGCGGGAGAAATGTTGAAGGGGCGGAATGCAACTGGCTATTTCATCAGAGCATTTTTGGTGGTAGTAACGATAAAACAGGGAGAGGCAGGTAACATTCCTGCGGTGTTCCAGCGAGTCTAATGTTTTGGTAGTGCTGGAGTCACCTATCAGTTTTATGGCTCGTTTTTGTATTCTGTCTAGTAGGTGCAGTGAGGTCTTGGAAGCACCGGACCAGACATGAGCGTTAAACTCTAATTTGGGGCGAATGAACGCCTTATAGATTGTAGCCAGATCTAAGGGTAAGAAATATTTCTTGGCTCTGTATAAGAATCCTAGGCATTTCGCAGCATTCTTGGCGACACTGAATATATGGTCGCTCCAATTAAGATTGTGAGCAACACTCATACCCAGGATGGAAAGCTTTTCAGTTTCTGAGATGCAAGTACCATTCATGGATAATGGCTGCGGGTTATTTATACGCTTTAACGACAAGAGACAGCATTGTGTTTTGGAAGCATTAAATTCCACTCTATTATTTTTACCCCATTGGATGATGCTGTCGATATCGGAATTTAATGAGCTTAACATACGCTGCCGCTCATTATCTACAACCGAAGTGCAGGGTCGTAAACTGGTGAGCGAATATGAGAAGCTGAGGGTACTGTCGTCAGCGAAGGAGTGAATTGGATTAGAAGTAACAGACAAGAGATCATTTATAAAAATAAGAAAGAGTGTCGGAGACAAAACGGAGCCCTGGGGAACACCGGCATTTACAAAGTGAGTATCAGACTTGAATCCGTCCAAAACAACTTGAATTGAACGATTCGAAAGGTAGCTTCTAATCCATTGAAAGAGAGACTCATCGATCCCAAAAGCACGCATTTTCGACAAAAGGGCTTCATGCCAAACCCTGTCAAATGCTTTCGAAATATCCAGTGCCTATCGTTCTACTCTACGCACACACCCACACATCACTGCCTGCGGATTCTCCAACACCATACCCGATCAACAAAAACAAAGCGCGGCAACAAAAAATAACAGGAAATAATTTGGGTTGTAAAATGTATGATTGGACAGAACAAATTTGTTTTCCCTCCTTTTTCTTCTTGCTGGTTCAAAGATCTTTTTCTATTTTTTATTACTGTGGTGGCTACTAAGAAGAAGAAGTGAATTCGAGAGATACATTTAAATGTGCACGAAATGTCATTCCAAAATTATTTTATAGTTATGATTGTGGATTAATGGATTCAGAATGCAGGTTTTGCAATGCGAAACATTTTGAATCTGAAGTCACTTTAGGTGACAGAACTGCATTCACTTCATGTTGTCATAAGGGTAAAGCAATATTACCGCCCCTTAGTCAAAATGAATATTTTAAATCATTGTATGATGGACTTATTTCAAATGAACCTTCAATAAAAAGTAAGTCGAAAAATTATTTTGAAAATGTTCGCAAATACAATTCATCATTTGCTATGGTTAGCTCAGAAGCTAAAGTTTCGGAGGCAGTTACAAGTGGAGTGTATCATTTCAAAATACATGATCTTTTTTATCATAGATCGGGTCCAATGACTGCTGCATATGGTCGCTCACCATGTTATGAGCAATTATATTTTTATGATGTTGACACTGCTATCAATTCTAGATTACGAGAACGTTTTAATCAAACATGTAACAAGAACATAATGCGCGAATTATCTCTCGAATTGGAACGCAGTAATTGTCGAAATCAAAATAAAGAAATTTGTATGCTTATTAAAGTAAATCATGATTTAGATCTACGCCGTTTCAATGATGCAGTTCAAACTGATGTAGCAGTAATATTTAGTACAGTTGATAGTGAGCCACCTTTTGAACGAAATATGATTTCATTTTAAAAAGTTAATGGTGTCATTAAAAATATCTCAGTTTTGGATTCATCATTAAATCCTTTGGCGTATCCACTACTTTTTCCGAACGGTGGTACTGGGTGGCATATCAATATTACTCATAATGCACAACTATATCTAATTCAACAGCGCCCAGAAATAAATTAACCATGCTTCAGTATGCAGCCTATCGACGTGCAATTAGAGAAGATTCAGCCTGTTACACCACGCACAAAAACTATTCTTGCAGTGGATAGTTGATATGTATGTGAGAATAGAGGGCTCACGATTACATTTCATTCGACAAAATCAAACAATCCTTAGGTCTGAAGCTTACAACAATTTAACAGACTACTTAGAATCGAACACCAATACCAGTAATGTTGACCGTAGAGTAATTTTATCATCTTCGTTCAATGGATCTCCAAGAAATATGTATTTCTGAGGCTTTACAAAGAAGAAGCATCCTTTAATAGAGCTCTATTGGAAATTGATGATATTTTGAATTTTCATAATTTGTCATGTCAGATACTTGGTTTACCAGTTCCTATATACATACTCGCAGAGAATAGAGGAAGCAAATACTATTCATATAATAGAAGAAGAGGTGCTGTTTTGTGAGTATTATGAAACTACAAATATTGAACAGCGTAATCTCATTGATCAAGTGATTCGTGAAATTTTGTATCATGATACAGGATCCAATGTTTTTTGTTTAACCGCTCATGCAGGTTGTGGCAAAACATTCACTCAAACAGCAACTATTCACAAATTAAATTCGCTTAATCTTCGTTGTATTGCAACTGCGTTCAGTGGCATATCTTCAACTTTATTACCTGGAGGTAGGACTCTACGCAATGTGTTTAAATTGCCCATACCCATTTTAGAAAATTCTGTAGCAAATATTACTGCAAACAGTAGCGATCTGGTAATCTTACCAGTTATCCCACATGGATCATGTGGAACTTTAATTGAAAATTGTGTCACAAGTTGGCATGAATTTCTTTATTTTCATAAAGTTACGTTTACTCGAAATATAAAATAGAATTTGTAGAATTCTTGAAAAAATTGGTAATGAGGAAGCCCCACATTTCCCTCAGTTTGGTGAAAACGTTATCGAAATACCTCAACAATTAATAGGAGATAAAAATAATATTATTGATGAGGTGTATGGAAATATTTCCGAAAACATACTCACATGCTCCGTTATTTTAGCACCTACAAATGATGATTGTACTTTGATAAATACTGCTATACTTAATCGAATTCCTGGTGAACAGCGAACGTATTATAGCTATGTATGATAAAATAATTTGTGATATGACAATGCCATCAATAGCTATCCGGTAGAGTTTTTAAATTTTTTGACTTTTAGTGGTTTACCACCACATAAGTTAGTATTGAAAGTTAATTGCATCGTTTTGCTAATCAGAAACTTAAATACAAAGGAAGCATTAGTCAATGGAACAAGAATGCGCATCAAATTTATGCATCGAAATGCAATTGATTGCGAAGTTTTAACTGGGACCGCACGCAGTAAGAGAATTTTGATTCCACGTATAAATTTAACATACTCCGGAACTATTTTACCATTTAATCATCACAGAACTCAATTTCCTATAATTCCTGCATTTGCGATGACAATAAATAAGTCTCAAGGACAAACATTCGAAAAAATTGGAATTTTTTTGAATCGGCCAGTTTTTACACATGGGCAATTGTATGTCGCAGCAAGTAGAGTTCGATCATTCGACGGTTTGAGATTTTATATCTCCGAATATAACGGTCAAGGACATTTAGCAAACGATGAAAGAATTTTTACAAAAAAAAACATCGTTTACAGAGAAGTTTTGTATCATTAAGTAAATTATCGAAATATGTACATATGTCAAGTTCAATGGACAGCATTTTTTTATCGAATTGTTTTTATGTTTCAATAAAAAAAAATAAAAGAAGTATTCTTTATTTGAATCATTTAGATTTTTTTATTTAAATTTCATATAATTTATTTGAACAAATTAGGCAAATTAACAGTGTAACCTTGGTGAAATCTGTAATTATAGAAGTATCTATAGTCTTTGACAACAGAATCTCAATAATATTTAAATTTATAAGTTAAATTAATTATGGTCGAATTTCGACCACTGGGCGACCACTAGTTAGAAGTAAAATAACAACTGTAACACTCTCGTGTCCCAGTGATGATGATATCACATACGTCCGGAGACTTTTCATTAAATAATTCAATCGGTTGTAGAAATGGGCGGTATTTACAAACAACAATATTGAGGATTTTAAGCAAATAATAACATATAACATAAGGAAAACTTTTTATTCTCATCTCATCTTCAGTCGTCAAACTAAGATGATAGAGATAGAAATGAATAGAGATGATCGATTGATCGAATCATCAAGCATAGGATGAGCTTCAGTGGATCGCAGTATGGCAGCGGCTCTACCACTTACAACACCTTGCCCGTTACCAAAGTCGTTTACAATTGATTCTAGGCATTGTCATCGTATTTAATAATGTTTAACTACATAACTAGCATTGGCTACAGGCGATTAATAATACACCCCATATTAACTATGTTATATAGAACATTGGCATCACATCCACTGTCGTTTATAACATGACATTATATATTGCCATACAATACAATTGCCCCATTTTTATCATTGCAGTCCAGCACGGATACGACCTTAGAGGCGTTGAGGCATAATCCAGCGGACGTAGCATCATACCACTGTTCGCTCGAACAAGTATTGTGAAGTCCTACGGTTCCTCTCGTACTACGCAGGAATGCTGTCGCAACAACAATTTTCATCAGTAGAGTAAAATCAACCTGTCTCACGACGGTCTAAATCCAGCTCACGTTCCCTTTGCATGGGTGAACAATCCAACGCTTGGTGAGTTTTGCTTCACAATGATAGGAAGAGCCGACATCGAAGGATCAAAAAGCGACGTCGCTATGAACGCTTGGCCGCCACAGGCCAGTTATCCCTGTGGTAACTTTTCTGACACCTCATGTTAAAAACTCTTTAAACCAAAAGGATCGATAGGCCGAGCTTTTGCTGTCTCTGTGTGTACTGAACACCGAGATCAAGTCAGCATTTGCCCTTTTGCTCTATGTGTGGTTTCTGATCGCACTGAGCTGGCCTTGGGACACCTCCGTTATTATTTGAGAGATGTACCGCCTCATTCAAACTCCCCACCTGGCAATGTCCTCGAATTGGATCATACCTGAGTGTTGCAGTTATACCAAATTCAATTAATATAATAAAGTATTGCTACAATGCTATTGCATCGAAATTCGTTTATAATTATATAACAAGCTCGTGGTACTTTGATCAAGAAGCTTGCATCAGAACCAAATACCATAAGACATATAAATATATCCGTATAATTGCAAGGAAATGATACACGTTCCATTTAATCAAGTAAGTAAGGAAACAATACGAGTAGTGGTATTTCATTGGTGATAATTAACCGAAATTAATTATCTCCCACTTATGCTAACCCTCTCATGTCTCCTTACACTGCCAGACTAGAGTCAAGTTCAACAGGGTCTTCTTTCCCCGCTAATTATTCCAAGCCCGTTCCCTTGGCTGTGGTTTCGCTAGATAGTAGATAGGGACAGTTAGTATATGTGGCTTAACGTGGACACCTGCCTTTACGGCTTAATTCCACGGTGGGCCTACCCACACTGTCGGGACCAAGAAAAGCGTTGGTCGACGCCCCAGAGTGGTACAAGTACCTCCCCGGTACAATTTAGTGAATATGTTAAGGCATATTCATAACCCTTGCTGAGGGGCGAGGTCTATCTAACACCTCTTGCATCGAGGCGTCCAAGATGGAGTTTGGACGCCCAGGTGCCATTTGTTTCCGCGTTTTTGGGTAACCACAGCCACCACGATACTCCCACTAGGGGGCCTACCTAATCTAAGAACTTAATCAAAGCTAACTAACTACCAATCAACTAACTAAAATCGAATTCTCGCACGTACCAGGTCCGTCAGTCAAGGTAGAAACTAACAGCCACCGGGCACGCGCAGGATCCCTAAATAACACACTAACCCAAACTGAGAAACAACAAGGACAATCCCTAACTATCATACTGCTATTGCAGACATCTTACTGCTATTGCAGACATCTTACTGCTATTGCAGACATCTTACTGCTATTGCAGACATCTTACTGCTATTGCAGACATCTTACTGCTATTGCAGACAAACATCCTGCCAGGAGTCCAACCAACATCACAGGGCCCCAGCTGTGGGTATCCCCGAGGCAACACAGCCGACTGAATGAGCATCCGAAGACACCTCAGACAGCCTGCTGGCGTCGCACCCGGAAGACTTGGCCCGCAAAGATGCCCAGGCTCAGAGTTGCCTCCCGCGTACACAGGACTCGACTAAAGCATCATTTGCTCGCGCTATGCCCATCGCAGACAGGTCCCTGAAATGCGAGTATCTCGGACACTCGACAAGAACATGCCTCCAATTCCCACTTTCAGCCCAACACGCAGACTCCGCCGACGCGGCCAGGGCCCTGGCATGCAAGAATGCATTCAGGGAACCATGTCCAGTCAGCAGGAATCCCGCGTAGAGCGAAAAGTCAAGGCATTCCCTTCCGCAGGCTTCAGCAACATCGGGAAGGAATGCGAACGTCGTTCTTCCGCTGTCGCTTTCAGCCCAACGGGTTTGCCACCTGGAGAGTACACAGTCCCTCATCAAGGTCTTAAGTTCGAACGAACTCAGGCCCTGATGGTTCATGCACTCCCTCGAATCAGCCGTCATAAGCTCGCGTTGCCTCTTTATCCTGCCGCGATACCAAAACGGATCGCTCCTAGGTCAAGAGAAGGCACTCCAGCGAGAACTTGCAGAGCCTCAGTTGAGACGGATGACTCTTTGACAAGAGAGCATCCTTACCCTTGCCATCTGCTTATGCAGAACGTCATACCACACTGTAGAGCCAAATGTTGCACATGCAACAAACAGCCCAGTGTACACCGTACGCGCTGCGCGTCCGGACAAGCCCCAGTCACATTTTAGCATTCTTCTAACCGCCGGCACAAGATTGGTGAGCCTCGACCTCAACTGTTTAAGATGAGGAAGAAAGTTCATCCTCTCTCCAATAGTAATCCCAAGATACCTGACTTGCGTCACGTACCTTAGGCTCACACTGCCGACTCTGATAAGTGGCGGTCTGGTTAGGGCCAATTTACCCCTGAGTAAAGTCATGGATGTCTTTTCCACAGCAACGTCAACCCCAACGGCCGAGCCCCAGGCACCTACCACGCCCATCATCTCCGTGCCCCGTGCTTCCAGCTCAGCACGAGTCTGGCCGATCGATGCGACGAAAGCCGCTGCAGCAGGGGATCCATCATCATGTTCCAAATATAAAGACCACCCACAGACCCCTGAGGACATCCCCTCTGTACGTTAACCGCCACACTGTCAACGACGATACGAGCGGTTCTGTCAGAGAAATAACTCTTCCACAAGGCGACCTCATTGCAATTGAGTTCGACTAGGCGTCGTTCCACACTCGCCCAGTCGAGGTAATCAAAAGCACCCCTGAAGTCGATAAATATGCCCAGAGCATACCTATTGGTGGACGCACTTTCTGCGTCCCTTAAGCATAGTCAAGCATCTTCAACACTGCATCTAGTTTTAAAACCGTACTGGAACGGAGATTGCTCGGGGATACACTCCATCAATCTATTCACCAAGACCCTTTCCAGCACTTTTCCAAGTACCGGAAGGAGGCTGATGCCGCGATAAGATCGAGGACTGGTCCTGATCCGATCGCTAGACTTCGGAAGCACTATCATCCTTGCACATTTCCATTCCAACGGGAAATAATTTTCCCTGAAACAGCTCGAGTACAGAGCCATCAGGTATTCAGGAACCGCAGACCAGATGGCTTTCACCATCCCGCCCGTCAGCCCATCGAATCCCGGTGACTTCCTCGATTTAAGTCCGCTGATGGCGCTGTCAATTTCGTCTTCTTCCACTGCACTTGGACTTGGCAAGTCCAACGGAGGACTTGCCGAATTCACGGCCCTAGGGAAGAAGGTCTTCGCTAGGGCAGTTGCACAGTCCTTCCATGAAGTGAGTACGCGACCCTCATCATGAATGGTCCCCATTTCTGTGGATCTCCTTCCCCGACAGACACGATAGAGACGACACCAAGGGTCATCTCTGTGCTCTTCGGCGAAGGCTCTTCATTCTTCGTCTTTTGCACGGACTAACATCTTCTTGTACTCTGCCAGACTTCGCCTGTAGGCAACTCCGGCTTGATCCAAGTCAGCCAATCCATTTCGCCTAGCAGTCTGGAAGTGCTCACACAACCTTCTCACCTGCTGACGCTTAACATTTAGCTCTCGAGTCCACCACTTCACTCTTCTTCGATTAACCTTTCGGCTCTTCTTGAAGAGTTCGTCGTTGACACTCCAAGCACACGCAGTCAACCAGGAAACCATTCCGTCGACCCCCAAGCCTAGAAAACTGGCAAGCGACGCCGAGGCGACCTTCAGCGCAACTTTGCTCTCGTACAATGCCCAATCGACATTGTTGAGCAGCCAGCCCTTCTCGATCCAATCGGCTCTGGTACGTGGAGCGCCGTCAGAGCGAGAAAACACGACATGCATGAGGCTATGGTCACTCGCTCCATCGGCCTGCCGAATAGCCCAGTGAAAATCGAATGTACGAAGCGCTGGCCCGTTAGCCAAGGTCACATCGATATCGCTGCATCCGCTCGGTCCATCATATGTGTATAGTATACTGGGGGTATTAAGTGCAGAGACCCGGTTCACCAGCATCCGTTCGCTTAGCGACTCTCCCCTGTCGGCCCTGGAAGACTCGTCGTCTTACTGAACCAAGCAGGGGAAGTCGCATTAGCGTCCATGCCGAAGACCGCAGGCCCGCTCCCAATTAACCCAACCGGCACATCAAGGTACCCCAGGTATGGTTCGATGCTTAGGGCGTACTTAAAGTAAAGACTGCACAAAATCAGCCTACCAAAGCCACCCTCCACACCGACGCACACCCCCCAGTCACTCTTATCGAGTAGGGAGCACACCACGTTCACGTCGTTCACTACAACAGCAGCAAGGCCTCTGCTGTCCGCGAACGATCGCATCTCCGCAGGCAGGCCCTTCACTTGTCCGTGGACACAGTAAGGCTCCTGCAGCAGCGCAAAGCTACATCCCGATTGAAGAAGCAACTGCCCCAATTCCTGCGTGACCGCTTGGGCACCCTGGGAGTTAAGTTGTAAAAATTGAACCGCCATATTAGTGCCTAGCAGACGCCCTAGCAACCGCAGCAGAGTACACAGGGCAGTCCATGCTTAGCATGTAGTGTCCTGCCGGCTCCCCTCTGAAGTCGCAATTCCTACAGTGGATTGCACTTTCACAATGCTTCTTTGGATGGCCAGGCTGGCCACAACGAAAGCTGTGTACAACTTGCCTACATTTGGAGGCAAAGTGGTCAAGCGACAGGCAGCGGTTACACCACTCCACAAGGGGCTTTTCCCTCAGGGGGAAGGAGAAGTGCTTTATATAGCACCTTCCATCCCCAAGAAGCAGACCAGCAACCCTTGGGCTGCATTCGAGGACAACGTTACGTTGTCTGTCTCCCGCATTCCAGGAGGTGGCGAGGCGGACCTCTCCACCAAACTCCGTCTCCGTCAGCTTACCCAGGTTGAGCTTGTGAAGCTCCGTCATGAATACATCAGGGGAGATTCGCTTCTACACCCTCTGAACGACTACCCTGGTAATTTTATTAAGGGCATTGCTGCCCTGGTGCGAGGCTTTCGGGACAACCGAGACACCCTCCCCAACGGATGCTTTGACGACCACCTTCTTGGCGGCTTTCGCCATCAGCGGGACCGCATTGGGAGGACCCATCACCGGTGCCGATTCCTTTGCCTTGCAGAGAGTGACATTACTCACCCCACAGCCCCTTTTCGTTCGAACCTCAGACTCAGAGGAGGACACGAGTCCCCTCTCCTCGCGCTTCCTCCTTCTAGACCTAGCGCACTCACTTTCCGTCTCCATTGCGGGGTCATTCACCGCGGGAGACACTTTTCTGATGGGAGACCTACTCCTCGTCTTCTTCTTCGTCTTCCTCGCCTCAGCGACCGGCACCTCACTGCTCTTGAGGTACTTGCTCCGTTCCGAAGGGACCTTAACTTCCTTTCCGACTACGCTCTCGCAGTCGGAGGTGGGGCCAATATGGACCTCGCTGTCGCTGCTCTTCATTCTAGTAAAATGCAAAAACACTCACCAGACTCTCCAACCTACCGAGTCTCTTCCGACTCTCTTTCGGATCTACGGACGGACCGCAACTGTCACACAAATGCGCACTGATACACGCACGGAGAGGCCGTGCAGGGAAGTTCACTACGCACACAAGGAGAACTATTCTTTTGAATAATTAGTGCTAAGCACCAACACACTTAATTCACACTGTTTCAACTATTGTTTCGGTTCAACCGACCGTTCCGCCGAAAGGACGCCACGCGACCAGGGGAAAAGGGGGAAGAACTAAACCCGACAAGGACAAAAAGAGGTCACCGATGAGTCACGCAAAACAACGTGTGAAAGACACACAAAAACAACGTTCCAATAAAGGGATGCCAACCGGCAAAGGGAATACAAACAACCGTTCCGAAAGGGACGCCACGCGACCAAGGGAACACACAAACCACCGTTCACCACGTTCCGGACAAATGGACGCCACGCGACCACAGGGAGAATGGAGAACGAACTAAAGAAAGAGAGACGAAAAGGGTTACCGATAATCACGCACACCCGACGCAACAACTAGAAGCTCCCAGAAATTTCCAGAAACCTCCAGCAGATACCCGAACTGCACACAATGTCACAATGAAACCAAATCGTCCGAAAGAAAACAAAAACAACGTTCCAAAGGGACGCCAACCGACCACAGGGAATCACAAACCACCGTTACAACGTTCCGACAAAAGGACGCCACGCGAACTCAGGGGAAACAGAGAATCAAAAAGTACAAACTATTGCAATAAAATTAATTATATCCATTTCACTCCACAACCGAAGTCACTTTCAGTTAAGCTTCCCCAAAAACTCAAGTCTGACAACTTACCTTCCGTCATTCTGAGCGTGCCCGGATTTTCGCACGCTCGACTGGATATTTTTCAATGGGCCTCCAGCCAGGCCCATTTCCACCATGCACCACCAGGTTCTAGGAACCACTTGGGTTCCTTGTTCCACCATGCACCACCAGATTAAGAAAACCCGAGGGAATTCTTTTAGATATCTAGGGATCAAGTCCCTTTTCTCCCACTATGAATAAGGCAACATGTGCTACCTGACCTATCCGGATTTTAGTCGCCTTTTCTAACCCCTAGTCCGCAGGGGTACTTGGAGGTAGAAGCAACAGGCAGCTTATCTAACCTTTCTATGCGCGTCACCAGATAGATAACGAAACAATTGGCTACAACATGTAAGTGTTAATGTTGTCATCTGTCATGTGTTTAAGTCAGTAGTGTTAATTTTTAGCTCCATAAAAATTTAATTTGTGTTTAAACAAAACAAACAAAAAAGTATCGAATACAACTCTGTTTGTGAAAACTCGAAGTGTCATACTTTGTTATTCTGCGTTTCATTATAAAATTTATAAGTGCAATTATCGGCCAAAGTTGTATTAAATATGTCAACTGTAAATGATCAACAACGTAAATTAAGATCATCGGAGAGATCTAACAGCGCACTCGGTTCCGCTTCTCCTGCGACCTCGAGTTCTATAAAACTTTGGGAAAAAATAGATGCTCGATTAGAAGCACTCTGTTCAAAATTTCATGAATCGATCCTGGAATTAAGAACGGAAATAAACAAAATGCATCAGAGCCTTTCAGAACGTCTCACTGCGCTGGAAAATGGTGACTAAAACTAAGTCATTAGAAAAAGAAATGAACGAAAGACATAGTTCAATTAATCACTCTGTGTTTACGTGTAAAAATAGGCTTGAAGCTTTTGAAAGTCAACTATGTCGAGTTGATGTGCTGGAAAATGAATTTTTAGTGGTAAAAGCACAAACGCTAAACAACGAAAATAATCAGCTTAAGCTTCAACTCGATGCTCTTGCCCGTAAAAGTATTGCAAGTGACTTGGTTCTTCATGGCGTACCATTTACCAAGTCAGAAGACTTAAATGAAATCTTCGAAAGGTACTGCAAAGTGATTAACGTAAGTGGGATAAAACCAATCTATATCTTTCGTACAAAGACGGCGCGGAATTCTGGAAATAGTTCAATCATCATAAAACTCGCACACGAACAACTTAAAATCAGCATTCTTAAAGCAACAACTGCGTATTATAAACAAAACTCCAAACTTGTCACTCTCAATAGCCTTGGATTTGACAGTACCAAATTTGTGCGAGTGTATGAAAGCCTTACAAAACACAATCATGATCTATACCGGAGGGCATGTGCGCTCCGAAAAAGAAAATGCATCCATTCTGTGTTCACAAGAAATGGGAGAGTCTTCGTAACACAAACACCCACCCAGAAACCTCTGCCCATCTGTAACGCATTCTCCCTCGATCGGCTCTGTAAGTTAACATCCACTGACATTTCTTCTGAAGACGTCGTAGCTGAAGAGGTTGTTGCTGATGTACGAGAACCATCATTTTAGTTGATCATCACTCTGTTACTTTATAGAATTCGTACTCTTCTAATTGTACTATCTACATACATATATGTTTGTTGTTATTAATTAGGTATTCCTATGTATTTGTTATTTGCTTCTTACAAAAAGTCCCCTTTCTAGTGTTGCCAACTTGTTCCTTTTATTTTAAACTTAGTTAACAAAAAAAAAAAATAAAAACTTTTTTGCTTGTTGTATTCTTTACAGAATTGCTTAACATTTAATTTAATAATTAAATTTTTATGGGGACTAGCTTTGCTATGCACTCAATTTTAATTATGTATGCTTTTAATTCATCCCCCTGTTCTCTGTATGTTGTGATACTGTCTCAGATTATGTTTCAAGTTTTCGGCATGTTCGCGTTTAAATCTTATTATTATGAATCGAAACCACCCTGACGGTATAAGGGCTGTTCTTAACGCAATGTGTGGAGTGAAGCGAGGCCTCAATGTCTGCCATATTAATCCTGGAAGTATTTCATCAAAATATACTATTGTTTACCAAATTTTTAGTGGCTCAAAAGTTGACGTGCTCATGGTCTCTGAAACATGGCTTTCATGTAGTAGGTCGTCACAAAGCGTAAAACTACCTGGTTTCACTCTTTTCAGAAATGACCGTAGTGATAGGATTGGTGGTGGTGTATGCATGTATATTCGTAGTAATCTTAAAGCTAAATGTGTCTATTCGTCATATAAATCTGTAATACAGTTTCTCTGTGTGGAAATTTACAACGGTGCTGACAGAATACTTCTAGTGGTTGTCTATTCACCCCCTAACAAATTCAACGAAAACAATTTAGCTGAACTCGAAGACATACTCATGGGCTTTAGTTCGAAATATGATAAGATCCTGGTTGGTGGTGATTTTAATGTTAATTACTTCAAGTGCAATAACACATCTAGTCTTTTTCAATATTTCTGTTATAAAGTAGGACTTTCGCTAGTAAATACTCAATACCCCACGTGCTACAAATCCCCTACTAACCCTTCACTAATAGACCTGTTTTTAACTAACACAGTACCTAACATTCTATGTGTTGATCAACTGACACCTACTAGCGAATTTATTCATGACATATTGTTTTGCTCTGTAAAATTTAATGTTAACAAAGATAACTGTGATAATACTATTCGTTTTAGGTCATTTAAAAATTTAAATTATTCTGACATTTTTGAAACCTTCTATAATCTTAATTGGTCCGACTTATATCTAATACCTGACATTAATAAAAAAGTGGATATCCTTAATGGTTTTGTGAAGCTTCTATTTGATATGTATGTTCCGATTAAGTCGAAACAAATCAAATGCAAAAATTGCCCCTGGTACTCAAATGAAATTAAAATTCTTATACAAGAAAGAGAATTATTTTTTAAGCGCTTCAAGAAGAATCCGACATTGCTCAATAGAAGACAGTACTGTGTGGCTCGAAATAGAGTCAACTCACTCATTAAGAACTCCAAACGTTCGTACCTAAACAGCCAACTTGACTCCAAAATGAACCCTAAAGAATTGTGGAGAAATCTGACAAATCTGGGTGTAACAGAAAATAATAAGTCTAGAAACTGTCCTTTGTGTCCAAATTTAGTAAGCAGCTTCTTTAAGCCTCATTCAGTCAGTCCGTCTTATGTTGTGCCAATTAGCAATACCTCTGTTCCTGACATATCTAGTGGTTTCACCTTTGAGTGTATCACAGAATACGATGTTACTAAAGCAATAATGTCGGTTAAGTCAAACGCCACGGGTTCCGATGGCATCAGTCCAAAATTTCTGAAGCTACTTCTCCCTCATCTGCTTCCCCACTTAACGCATATTTTTAACTTTTGCATTTATAGTTCCCAATTTCCTGATCAATGGAAATCTGCAAACATTATTCCGATACCGAAAAAAAATTGCCCTCAAAGTCCCTCGGATTACAGGCCAATTAGCATGCTTTGTTTTTTAGCTAAGGCCTTTGAAAAAATACTTGCTAATCAAATACAGCAATATCTTAATGCAAAAAATTTACTGTCGCGCTGGCAGTCTGGTTTCCGAGCAAAACATAGCTGTGAATCAGCGGTCATGAAGGTGACAAGCGACCTTAGGTCATCGCTAGATTCGAGTGAGATAGGGGTCTTAGTACTGCTTGATTTCTCAAAAGCATTTGACTGTATTGACCATTCCATACTGCTATCGAAATTAGAACAGAAATTCAATTTTTCTCCACCTTCCTTAAGGTTACTACAAACGTATCTGTGTAATCGTATCCAAACGGTTATCACGGAAATTGGAATGTCTGATCCATATACTGTCAATATTGGCGTTCCACAGGGATCTGTATTGGGTCCTCTTTTATTTTCTCTTTACAACAATGATCTTCCGCAAGTGATTCAAAATTGCAAACTTCATATGTATGCTGATGATGTTTTAATTTACATTAGTCGGCCCATAGGTCTAAGTGATGACTGCATAGCAAGAGTAAATGAGGATCTTAGTAGTATTGCGAAATGGTCAGCACTTAATAAACTTAAGCTCAATCCCACCAAATCAACAAGCCTTATTTGCTCAGACAGGATTACCGATCTACGAGACTTTCCTCCGATAGTAGTGAATGGTAAAATGATTCCCATTGAGAAGTCCGTGAAATATCTTGGCTACTACATCAACTCCTCTTTAAGTTGCTGCAGTGCAACAGTATACACAATTAAAAAAATTTACACTGGTCTGCGATGCCTGCGACATTTTAGTCACTTATTAAAAAAATCCATGAAAATACACCTATTTAAGTGCTTATTAATGCCGTTTTTTACCTATAACGGTTCGGTGTATCCATATCTTGACTTTGAATGCAAGAGGAGATTAAATGTCGCTTTTAATGACTGTATCCGATTTATCTACAATATCCCCAGGTACTGTAGTGTGTCTCATTTAGCAACTGGTGTTCTTGGTCTGAGTTTGAATGTATTTCTGAAGTTTCGTAATATTCTCAAATTATACAAAATTATTCATCATATGTGTCCTGATTACTTACATGACATGTTAACATTTGCGCATTCAGCACGCGGCCTCCAACTAATATTACCTCGATTCATCCATTGCATTGGAGAACACTCCTTCTTCGTATCTGCAATTCGTCTGTGGAACGCTCTTCCACACGAATTGCAGACAATAAACTCGTTTGCCGAATTCCAAAGAAAACTTTTTATCCACCTCTCCGATAACAGTATCACAACTTAAAAATTGCTATTATGTTCATATTTAAATTTTATATCTTAGTTCATATTCTACTATAGTTTAGACCTATGATTTCTTCATTGAAAGTTACAGTCGATTAACTACACATCCACAAGTTGTAATTTAAATAGTTTATGCTTCTTAAAAGATTTGATTGTCTTGTAGCATTTTGTCATTTATTACATTCAATAAAAAATCTAAAATCTAAAAAAAAAAAAAAAAAAAAAAAAAAAAAAAAAAAAAAAAAAAAAAAAAAAAAAAAAAAAAAAGTGTTAATGTAAAGGACACATACACATCAAGCAGTTAGCTAACAGAGCCCATATCTACTTATATAATGGAATACATAAAGTATCCAAAATATGATATGCGCTTAAGGCACTTAGATTCTAAGGAAAATATACCAAGCAGTTTATAGAAAACTCAGAGGAATTCTTTGGGTATCTAGAGATTATTTAATCCCTTACTTCTCCTGGATGAAGAAACTCGTGTCTCCAATGCCGAACCAGCCGTCCGGATTTTAGTCGCCTCTTACGACAGGCATGCCTTGCCTCGGGTATACTCTAACCCCTTTCCCGCGGGGGTACCAAAAAACAGAAATAATAGGAACTTATCCAATTCTTCCATGGCGTCACTAATTCGATGACGAACAATTGGGAACAATTAGTAAGAGAGCCAATTTCCATTAATATTACGGAGTACATGGTATCCAATAACTTGATATGCGCATAAGCAGTGCAAGCAGTACAAAGAAGACACAAGGAATTCAATTATATATCTAGGGATTTTAGTCCCTTGATTGAGAATACTCAAAGTAATCTTTAAATATCTAGGGATTTTTAGTCTCTTCTCCCACTATGAATCAGGCAGCATGCGTTACCTGATCCATCCTCCGGATTTTAGTCGCCTCTTACGACCGGCATGCCTTACCTCGAGTATATGCTAACCCCACACCCGCAGGGGTATTTTCAATCCCTTCACCCACTATGGACCAGGCAACTCAATACTACCTGATCCATCCTCCGGATTTTAGTCGCCTCTTACGTCAGGCATGTCTTACCTCGGGAAAATTCTAACCCCTTACCCGCAGGGGGACCAAAAGTGTAGTGACAATAGGATCATAACAGGTCTTCCCATGCGCCTTACAATTAAGTGATGGCACAATTGGCCAAGCATGTAAGCGGCACGTACTTGGACTCACATACACAGCAACTAGTTAAGAGAGCCCATTACTAATATTATGGAATCACTACAATCATAGATTCCAGTAATATGATATGCACTTAGGCATATTTATTGCACAGAAAATACACCAAGTAGGAGAGAACACGGGGCCAATTTTTACTAATATTATGGAATACACTAGTAGTGTGTGCAAGTACCCCAATATGAATATGAAATACGCTTAAGGTATATAATTTCTGGGAACATATACCAAGCAGTGTGTAGAAAACTCAAGGAATTCTATAAGATATCTAGGGTTAAGAGCCCTTGACGAAAACTCAAATGAATTCTTTAATTATCTAGGGATTTTACCCTTCACCCACTATGGATCTTGAATCTTTCTCATGTCATGATCCATCCTCCGGATTTAAGTCGCCTCATACGACAGGCATGCCTTACCCCGGGTATATTCTAACCCCTAACCCGTTGGGAGAGGTAGATAGGGACAGTAGGAATCTCGTTAATCCATTCCTGCGCGTCACTAATTAGATGAAGAGGCGGCGGTACCATAAAGAACTGATTATTTCCATACACTCTTCATGAATAGTTGGTGGATCTGCCAACTTCCTCGCATCGTTGTGTGGATGATGTCCCGTATCTGCCGTTTCGAAAGCCTGAGGTAGTGAGATAAGTGATTATTTAGTTTGCACCACACTCCTCTTGCTCCCATAATTAGTGGCAGGATGTATATATCATTTGCTGGATACTTTTTTCGTACGTGCTGACCTTGTGTTGGTACTGGATGGTCAAGGGTTCCGATCCTTCCCAGTGCACCCCGACATCACAGACGATAGTAGTGTTGTACTTCGTCATTATGATGTCGGGTATTTTTAGTACCCCGTCACGATCTCGGATGCGAGGCTCCGTCTCGATTAGCCAGCCGTCGGCCCGACAAGCTGAAGCGATTCTTTTGGCGGTATAATTGTGCCTCAGGATGCGGTCCCAATGTGTGACGGGGCACGCTTAAAGTACGTGGCAGAGGGATTCAGTACGTAAGCAGCGTCCACGGCAGCGCCTCTCCGATTGAGGGTTGGATGGAATCCCTCGAGTCGGTAGAAGGTCAAACCTTAAAAGCAGAGGCCTGATATAGTCCTGGCCAGTCCAGCATCCTTCCGGAGAAGGATGCTTCCAACTGCTGAGCGTGGTAGTTCTCATATTCCGCTTTGGTTCTGATCCCCTTGGGTATCATACCGCGGACTCGGTCTATCCAGCTATGCCCGATAGTTGCTATAGCCTGGAAGATGTGGTCTCCTAGCAAATTCTTGAGCCTGCTACACATTATTGGGGGCATCCTCCGGCTAAACTCGAATATCCCCAGTCCTCCCCTCCTCACGGGTGCGTATAGTATGTGGTTCATACTGTGGGTGGGTAAATGAAGTATGGACCGGACGAAGGTACGTATATTCCTGTCGATTTCTTTAAGCGCTTTCCTAGTGATTGTTGGTTTTTGGGAGACAGGATTATATGTATGGATGATGTACTTTCGGTAGATATTGAGTTTCTGATACGGTTTTAGGGCGGACTGTTTAACCCTTTTAACGACGCCGCCTGGCGTGAAGTTTCTCCCCAGATATCTCATTTGCTCTTCCACTCCCAACGCACGGATGGTTAGGTCCCCATGTTTGGCTGGTGTTGCTGCCGCGTAGACCTTATTTTTACTAGGCACAGTTCTTAAATGCACCATATGGCTCTTTGAAGCGCTGAAGGAAGTTCCGAAAAAACGAACTTTTATGAAAAAGTACAAAATTCATGAAATGGTTGAATCTGCGAACTGCACTGAAATGGTGCCTTGCTTTCATACCCGGGATTAGAACTTCTTTGTTATTGTACTCCTCTAGAACCGCTACTGCGATCTTGACCAAACGGTCAAGGTGATAGTATAGTTGCTGCTGAGTATCGTAAGGGGTCGGGTGTTCGAATCGGACTTACCATCGAGGAATAATCGCCAAAAAACTTAAGCACGCGCTGTAAGAGAATATTGCTACTTCTCAAGTAAAAAAGACATAAGCTTTGCCGGAAAATAACTTTTTAAAGGTGTTCTGTGTGGTCGGAGGCTCTGTGCATTTTTTCGGCACAAACCACATTCTTCGAACTCGAAACTACAAATTCAACTCAAATGCAGCTTTAGATCGACCTCCACAAGTGAAAACAATCAAGATGAGAGCCAACAAATTGGGAAGCGAACTGAGTAAAGAACAGAAGCGAATAATGGACAAGATAAAAGTTACGAAAATTCTCAACGACTTCCAATTTCGTCGATTATTAAAAATAACAAGTTATAGGAACTTTTGGCTATAATAGACTTTACATAGCAAACACTGTCATATCTTCAAGTGACATTAAATCATCTTTGCCCTACTAAAGACAGGTAATACAAGAAATAAATATTTTCGATACAAAATAACGCGTTTTTCAAAGTTTAGGTCAAATTATGCCTAGATTGAGACGTGGTGCAAACCTCAGACGCAGAGCTATTAATGGTCAGAGTCAAGCCTGTTATTGGACCGTTCAGAATACAACGTCAAGTACTAATACTGATGCTCAAGATGCTACAAAATTCCAAGTTAGCCTTGCAGAATCTGCTCACGCACTGAATATAGTGATACAACTGAAGATTTCATCTGCAACTCACGCATCAAAGATCCTACTAAATATACTTCTTCAAATAATATGCATCCAGGAATCGTTCCACCAGAATTACAAGATTTGACAATGGTTGAGCAGTTATTTATTTCTCATGTACACCCAGTAATGAGGATATATCAAGCTCGCGCTTCTGGTTCCACTGGCCAGTTTCATTATTCTGGTAAGATCATCAATGTTGGATAAGATATCCTACCTCCGGCTCGCTTGCTACCTGTAACGCCTGCTGAACTTGAAATTTTCATCATTCGAAGTGCTGGCATGAGTGGATTCACTGACTTTCGTGTACACAAGCAAGTTGTTCTTACCGCTTTAAAATGTCTCCAACATTTCAATCCTTTCTACGCTGACGTGTCACTGAATCTGGATGTCATATCAAGCCTACCAAGGGAAGGAAATATTGCTGATCGTATACCTTTCATTGAAGAAGGTACTGTTGAAGGAGAAATAGCAGAAAACGCCAATATTGAAGAATGCGCCGTACCGTTTACACCACGACAAGAGCAAGAAGCATCAGTCGAGTCAATGTGGAATTGGCCGAGTGCGTCTGACTTACCAGTGAATGAATTTCGAAAGAGTGGTTACATCCTACAAGTTTTTCCTCATTTGTTTCCCGATGGCAAATGCGATTACCTTGACTTCAGTCGTAGAATCAAGGTATCTTTTCGTGAGTGGACTGAATACCTTATAAAATTTCACGATCAAAGTTTTGCGCAAGATCCCCGTTTCTTCTGCCGCAATACGATGCAGCGACACGACGCTTGTAGACAAAGTGGTGTATTTGCAAAGATTTGGCGCCCAAAGTGGGGGGAACAAGATTGCTGAGATAGAGCAATTGTTATCAGAACCGCATCCAAAAAATTCAACGGGATACGGGAAGATAGTGGCCAAGATCGAGTGGGCAACGGCCCGGATAAGTAGGGCTCGGCCAGACACCAAGTCGGAAGAAGAAGAAAGAAGAAGCATCAAGACGACCTTGATGATGCTGCTGGCTGGCCTCGAGGAAGAGGCCGAAGAAGAGACAACGCGGGCGGGGAGCGAGAAGCAAGACCCTCCGCGGGGAAATGCGGCCCCTGATCTTCCCTTACCATCAACATCCGCGGCGGCAAGGGAACCCGAGGTTCCCATAAAGAACGAGAGTTGGTCGAAGTGGGGTCTACAGTTCACCGGTGAACGGTGTGGCTCATCGGCCAATGCATTTTTAAAACGTGTGGAGGAACTTCGCGAGGTGCGCGGAATTTCCGAAGCACAATTGTTTAGGTCGGCGGTCGATTTGTTTTCCGGGAAGGCTCTCCTGTGGTTTAGGGTAGAGATGATACGGAGCTTCGAATTCGAATCCGATATGTCAGAACCTCCGGTTTAAATTGCACCTCCGAATACGGCTCCGGTTCCTGAGGTTTTTCAGATTACCATCGGTAACGACTAAAGGCCGACGAACACGTTACAATACAACTGTATTTTCACCCTTTTATTTGTTTACATGATTAGTAGATTTGCATTGAAGTTGAGAGTGCATGCATGAGATGCGTGAGTTAGTGATTGGCTTAGTAAACAGATAGCTTGCCGCTTATTAACTAGACTTTATTAACCTCCGCCTCCAACTCCGACTCCGCGGAGGTCGGTATTAGACTTCCGACTCCGACTCAGACTCCGATAAAACCACCTCCGTAACACACCTAGTTTAGGGCGATGAGGCGGAATGTGTCCTCGTGGCAGGGTTTGGTCCGAGAGTTGAAATTGGAGTTCCTCCCTCCAAACTACGACGATCAGCTGCTGGAGGAGATTAGGCGGCGTATTCATAAAGATAATTTAAAGTTAAACGCAAAGTAATTCGTTTCAGGAAATGATGAAATGCTTATTATTACTCGCATTCATCATCCATGCAACAGCAGAGGTAATAGACCATACTAGAGAAGATTACGTACTTTGGAAGTGAATAGCAGGTTCACCCGATCATGATGATGAAATCGAAATCAAAAACAAAATTAATGACTTGATCGAAAACAATAATAAGCAATTTGTAACAAATTCAAAAATGTTTGAACTAATTAAGAGTTTAAGATTTACAACTTACTTACTTAGGTGGCGCTACAGTCCGTGGTGAACCTGGGCCTCAACCAACAAGCGTCTCCAGCCGGCACGGTCTTTGGCCAGCTGTTTCCAGTGCCGCACGCCCAGTTGGTTGAGGTCCCCTTCCACCTGCGTGCGCCACCGCTGAGGCGGCCGTCCTCTGCCGCGCCTTCCTTCCGGAGTGGATTCGAAGACTTTTCGGGTCGGAGCTGTATCTTCCATGCGGTCTACATGGCCTAGCCACCTTAGACGCTGTATCCGTAGACGTCGTACCAGGCCGATGTCACTGTACAACCCTTCGTTCTTCGTTATATCTTCTCCTCCATACACCGTTTGAAGAAACGGGACCGTAGATAGTGCGCAGAATTTTCCTCTCGAAACGACCAAGGGCATCTTCATCCGCTTTTGTTAAGGTCCAAGCCTCTGCGCCGTAAAGGAGGACTGGGATGATCAAGGTCTTATATAGTCTCACCTTGGTTTTCCGAGAGAGGGCTCTACTTCTCAATTGCCTCTTGAGCCCAAAGAAACAGCGGTTGGCAAGAGTGATTCTGCGTTTTATCTCAGCGCTGGTGTTGTTGTCGCTGGTAATCAGTGAGCCAAAGTTGACGAATTCCTTGACCACTTCAAAGTTATATCCGCCCATGGTGACGTTCTAGCCAATACGTCGGTGTTGTCCGTCTCTTTTAGATGAAAGCAGATATTTGGTTTTACCCTCATTAACCTTGAGACCCATCTTAGCCGCTTCTACCTCAATGCTCACGAAAGCCTCATTGACGTCTTGCTGTTTTCCTCCAATTACGTCAATATCGTCGGCGTACGCAAGCAATTGCGTAGACTTGAAATAAATCGTACCTCTTGTGTTGGCCAGTGACTCTTACACAATCTTTTCAAGCACGATGTTGAAAAAGTTGCACGACAGCGCGTCGCCCTGCCTAAGTCCTTTTTTAACATCAAAGGTCTCGGTTTGTTCACTACCGACCTTAATGGAGCAGCGAGAATTCTCCATTGTCATCCTGCACAGTCGGACGAGTTTGACAGGGATGTTGAAACTAGACATGGCTTTGTACAGCTCGTCTCTATATACGCTGTCATACGCGGTCTTGAAATCGACGAAGAGGTGGTGAGTGTCGATTTGGTATTCCTGGGTCTTCTCCAAGATCTGCCGTAGCGTAAATATTTGGTCTATTATGGATTTACCTGGCCTGAAACCACACTGATAAGAGCCGATCAGGTTATCCGGAAACGGTTTCAGGTGTTCACACAATACGGCAGAGAAGATCCCCTATAGTTGGCGCAGTTATAGGGGTCTCCTTTCCTATGGACCGGGTAAACGATGCTGAGATTCCATTCGTCGGGCATGCTTTCCTCCGACCATACCTTGCAAATGAGATGGTGCATGCACCTTACCAGCTCATCTCCAGCCGCCTTAAAAAGCTCAGTAGACAGGCCGTCTGCGCCAGCGGCTTTATTAGACTTAAGTCTTAAGTCTTGATATCGCTAAGATTTACAACTACTGATGAATTAATAATAAAAAAGAACAAAATGATAATATAAGAATTGCAAAATTTACTATTCACTTTAACCATAGCTAAACTTGGTAAACTAAATCCATCTATTTTAAATTCAGAAGATGTACAAAGAATAACAGAACATGAACACGAAACTTTGACACTTTCAGATCTAATTGATGTATCTAAATATAAGATTATCCAAAATAAAGATTTAATTGTAGTGTTAATTAAATATCCCATTTTCCAAAAAACATGTAAGCTTTATGAAGCACGGGCAATAAGCCAATCAGATGGGAAATTATTAATCGAAAAGAATTTAATTAAATATAATAACACGTTCATAAATATTAAGGAATGTAAATTAGGAATAAGAAATAATTTTTTTAAACCTAGCAATAATCAGACATGTTAAACAAATCTATTAAATAAAAAACCAGCGAAATGCAGCAAGATTAAGGAAAGAAATCATCCGTTAGAAATAATAACAGATGGAGCGATACTAATTTCTGGACAACATGAGGTCGATAACACAACATACACTGGAACATATTTAATCAACTTCGACAACGTGACAACGATCGACAACATAGCTTATGAGAACCCAACAAACCAAATTCGAGAATACCTGAAGGGATACTCTAGTTCAAATTTCGGGATCGAACGTTACATAACCTCACTAAACAGTGAACTGCAGTTTGACAACATCAATCTTCTAAACACCATGCAAATAGAGATGACAAGCAGGCCTATTCTAACAATCCTTATAATAGCATTTATTATCGCTTCAGTACACCTAACTCTCAAACTATACCACAACAGAGACAGGAAACCAGAGTCTACAAGAGAACAATTCATTCGAGAAAGCGATGAATGAATTCAAGAACTCGGGGACGTCTCTTTTAAACCAAGGAGGGAGTTAAGACACCATAATCTACCCTGCATTACAAACAAGAGGTAACGACGTACACATCTATGAACATATCAAACAATAACCATTTCTTCGCGGTGGTCGACTAAAATAAACAGACATTTTTCTAGATAAGTGTTTCTACGAATTATGTTTACGGAATGGTAAACAAAAATCGAGAATCACTTCGATCTTCATCCCAGCATGACTACAGTGCAACAGAACACCAACCAACCCTTATTTACAACGCAGCAATTCAATATAAAAACCCTCGTGCAAAAGGAGCAGCAGGTCATTCGTCATTCTTCATCCTTTCTTTCGTCAGTCCGTTAGCGCTCAATATCTTTAAGTTATAAAGTAATAAAATAAAGTTGTAAAAAAAAGAAACGATTTTATTAATTTATATAACAAGACACTAGCGCACAAATCGGTCTCAAGTAGAGCAACGTGAACGTCTCACAATGCCGTAGTAAGGCCCTACGCCTTACTAAGAATTTTTGTTTTTTATACCGCGGGCGGATTAAATTAAAAAAATTAATATCTCCTAAATAATTGGCCGTAGAATGCTCATTGTGGGCTTATTTTTTCACTAAATATTCATCTACAAACCGATTCAACAAAACTTAACATTGGAGTTGAAAAATATGTTCTCGCACACATTCCACCTGCAAATGTAAGTTGGTACGCACAATATTGAGTGATTTGCTATGTTAATTTAATATTATGGACTCCTTATAGTCCCCCAAAAATGACCTCCCATATACAGATAATCGATAATTGACTGTGACCGACGGACAGACGAACACACGAGTGATCCTATAAGGGTTCCGTTTTTTTTCGGACGCACGGAACCCTAAAAAGCATTTTTTTCTGTACAGAGTGTACAATGTTTTAATTAAACCTCATTTCGAATACATATTGTTCAACTTTTTGTTGAAAATGACATATGCAAATTGCAAAAACTGCAGAATAAAGCGATGAGAATGGTTTTAAATTGTAACCGTTACACAAATATTTCAAATATGTCATCTCCCTAAATTGGGTAAATGTAAAACAACAGTTAGTGTTAAATATTTTAGTATTTTAACAAAAAAATACAACTGGTAATTTGCCGATCTATTTTAACTGGTAATTTGCTTTATCAACTGAGAAATGCAAATATAAAATAATTTATTAAAAAAAAAGAGTTGGTTGTCTGTAAAGTTGGTTTACGGAGGATTATTTTACGTGATAACGTCATTAGAAAACATTGATGAAAAATGAACAACACGCGGTGTTCCCAAGCGGTCCACCATCTAAGTACTAACCGCACCCGACGCTGGTTGATTACAGTATTCAGACGACAGCCGATACGTCTCAGATTGCTCGGACAGTAATGGTCACATACTGACCAAGGGAATTTAATCAAACTACCCTTCGACAATATCTCACCACCAATAAAACACCTCCGAGCTTTGATCCATTGTGTCCTTGATATATTTATTCTGGCTGCAAAATCTTTTCCTAGAATAATTGTTATTCACCTTTTCACCTCCTTGCTATCAAGTAATATATGTCATTGATTTGAATTCAATGGACACCTTGATGATCAACTATCTCATCATGGAGATTATTGATCATCAAAGTATAGGTACCCTTACACGATCAATCGAATTACATCAATTCTTTACGTGAGTTTGTGAAAATGCGTCTGTGTGCGTCACACACATTCGTTGGTGACCGAATGACAAAAATCAAAACATTTTTGATATTGCAAGACCATTATCATGCTGATTGACGTGTGTAAGGGTTGGATTAACCAAATAAGTTTATTGTGTGTCGTGCAGGTGTGGTGTCGCGAGCGTGGAATGTGATGTCTGTCGGGAGCGGACAATTTAAATTGAAGGAGGATGAAGAACGGGAGATGCAGATATTTTTAATTCACTTAAAAGATTTTCATGAGTGAACTGATTCCTGTTCTTTAACCAGTGTTTCATCCAAATTCTCTTCTTTTTTGCCATTTTATTCTTCTTCTTCTTTACACAAACTGCCAGAACAACGTGCGCAATGCAGTTGTCGGAATCACTCATCGCGCATCCGTAGACGACCGAAATTCACTAAATTTTACTAGAAATTTGCTTTAATCGATTGAGCTGTATAAGGGATAAAGTCAATCTACACGGACACGATACATTCTGTCAACTGATTGGTCGTGTAAGGGCAACTTAATATGCCTATAACCTGCCTGCAACCAAGATCTGTCATCACGCAAAAAATCATTTCAAACAGATTAGCCGTTTTAATGTGATGATTGTGGAGGTAACATACAACGTCTCTTTCCCTTGGCAGGATTTTTTTTTATATTGGTACAGATGTCCTTAACATATGCTGGCATTGTCAGGTATTTTGGATAATTAGTTTGCTTTTGACAGAATAAATGTTAAACGTATACCAAAACTACTTGGTGACTTCTTGCGAAAAAAAATAATCGGATTTGCCACGGTTGAAAATATAAAGACTGTAAGTTAACACAGCGAAGCAGCGGAAACGCTGTGCTTGCGCAACACCAAATGTAGGCCAGTTCAACCGCCTGCAGTTCAACGCTCCTGGTGACATACGCAAACAACGGAAGAAGCAAACTGCGGACCGCGCACATTTGCGATGACTCGCAAATGTTTAGCTTTAAGGTAGTTGTAAGAAATATGATATAAAAGAAAAGAAAGAAAATAAAGAGTTAGTGAACAATCGGACGTAAATCCGAATAAGTGCATTTATTTAATTAACTTGTATAGCTGGAGGTGCGCTGTCCCAAGTATATATATATATACATACCTAAATGGTATTACTATTTTGAAGGGCACACTATAGATATTGATGAATAAATAAATATTTTTGAAAACAATATCAAGACAATTCATTTTTTGAACAATCCACGTATCTAGTATCGCACGTGCCTATCCCATTGAAAAGAAATCCCGGACTTAGCAAAAGCTTACTCGGTGGTCACACGGAGGTCTGGGTTTTTTTAACGTTTGCTTTAATAACTGTCGCAGCTCGCGTAAGGGATGGATGCAAATGTTGAGATACGCAGAACATTCCTTTCAACAGCACCACAAACAACTTAGGAATGTAAAAAAAGCAATTTGAAATTGATACGGATTGTTGGAGACGCAGGAACTCTTTTTTTATCATATTTGAAGTGAATACGGGTGTACAAGTTGACCGCCGGACCGCATCCAATAACCCAACTCCATTACTAAACATTTTAAAGGTGATCGACAATCATACGAACTAGCTTGACTTTTACTCTCCCCACGCTGAGAATTTGTAATTATTTGACACCAACATATGATTCTCCAACTTCATCTTATCCCCGTCCAAAGGTGCAACAAACAACTGCAAACATTTTACAGGACTACCAATTTATGGTGTCCCAATGGCAGACTTAGCTTACGGTAATTATTCATTGCATATATCGTACTCACCGCTAATACTTTTTCACTTTGCCGGAATTTTTGCTGAACTATTTCAATGCGTGAATATGATCCCATGATTTTAGTAGTTATAAATCTATGTATTTCAAAGTTTCTACACTCTTAATCAGGGTTAATGAATGAGATAGAAATAGGTATCCTTTGTACGTAGGCAAAGACAGATAAAGAGATGGAAGCCCAGGGATAAAGAATGAGATACCAATCTTGAACCCCGCTGGGGTTGGATGTTGCTTTTGTAATATTGCAATATAAAGCGGCCCCTAGACGCTTAATAATATGGAGCAATATTTGATATTGCACAATACTATTGTTCGTCTGTAGATAATATTGGAAGAGTGTGCGTTATATTGCGGAAAATCAAAACGATTTTGACTTTTAATACAAATATGACCGGTCAACTAGATTATTGGGAAGATATTGAGCCGCCAGGGGCGGGGATGAACGGGCAGACGTACGAAAGTTTGGTATCTCATTCTTTATCCCTGGTCATAGTGCGCGGACGTTTTTTTTCAAATCGCTCCGTTGGATAAGGAAAGAAATAATTAAAAAAAAAGAAAACGTGCAAATTTCAACATTAGACACCACGCCTGGGCACGAAACGCAGTTTGTAGATCGATTAAATAAGCATATTAAGGTTTAAAAATTCATTTTCATTCAATTTCATTTTTTTCTGCTGTGGGATACGATTTCGCTTGCCTAAAGAAAGTCTGCGTGCACATGTTGAAAAGAGAAACTGTAAGTTTTTCTGTTTTCTTCGTGGATTTTTGCTATTTCCTCACTTGCTTCGCGGCGCATGATGCATCGATTTTCATTAAAGTCGTCTAAAATTGCCTCGTCGATTACTCTTGCCAACTCTATGTCGATCGGGTTCCTCATATTGACACCAAACATTAGCTCGAAGGGTGTTTTGCTTGTACTTCTGGAGACAGATGAACTGATAATTTTTTGCAGTCTAGGGACATGCTGATACCATTTCAAAGTACATTCACGATTGTTCTGTTAAGTTGTTCGACCTGTCCGTTGCCCCGCGGCGTTCCAGTTGTTATACAAATGGCTAATGCTATTGTTTTGGCAGTAGTCTCGGAATGCATAGGAGGTAAATGCAGCGCCTCTGTCAGTTATGATGCGATATGGATTGTGTTGCGATCTGGCACCGTGCTCGTTACTTTGAGGGAAGAGTGCCGAACGGAGAGAGGAGGAAAAAGGCAAGGCAGATTGTTAGTTTTTAAAGTTTTTTTTAATTATCTTACTCTGGTTCTGTTCTGTTCTGGTCCTCTGCTTTGTTGTAGGGGTGCGGCTCCTACTATTTGCTGCTGCTCTCTGAATTTCAACCAAAATTACCATCCCTTTTATAGGAGGATTCTGGTTGAATCGCAATCCCCTCCAACACACCAAGTACCAAGGGGCACTTTTGATTTAGGTTAAAAATACTCAGTGTCATCGCTATGTCGCAACCTATTATACCCCATACCATTAGCATAGCGCTCATAGCACTTGCCTGCACATGCATTTCTGATCACTCAGCATTTGCGCACTATTAAGTGGTCATACATGTCATTCACACTTCACTAATTGGTTTTCCAATTGCGTGAAATGCTATCTCAGCATTCCACGGCATGGAGTGGTCGTGAATGTTAGTCATGTTTTGTTAATCGGTTCGCCTTAACTCCAATTCAATCGTGTGAAATGCATTATCGGCATTTCACAGTGTTTTGGAGTGGGCTTTACAAGATTCATATTGCCCATCAGGCGTTACAAATGATGTATCCTTTCTGCATTCGACGGCCAGATCCACGTGAAAAAACCCGTTTTTAAGATCCAAGGTCGTAAATACGCGAGCGTTGTACAACTTTTCTAAGACTTCCTCTATTACCGGTAATGGGTAACGATCTTTGATAATGACGTTATTGATTTTCCTATAATCAAAGCAAAGTCTAAGACTACCATCTTTCTTCTTTGCTAAGACTATAGGACTTGCGTTGTTAGAGGTACTCATCTGAATAATATTTTCATCCAGGCACTCTCTTATGGTAGCCTTGACAACGTCTCTTTCCATCGGAGCTAGCCTCGAAAAGCCTCGCACTTTTGATAAATTACGGTTTCATTTCCCAGGACAGTTTGCATTTCAATGCAAGACTTGACACACTTGGATGGTTTATAGCTTTTAATTAACCGCAATACCTCATCACGAATCCCCTTGTCTTCAATGGAAGACGTCACCTCATCCGCGACCATCCTAAAAGGTTCGACCTCAATACGATTGATGTCGTTTTCTTCCAATTCGACTGGTTGTGCTATTTCTAAATTGTCACTGATGCTTGTTCTTCCGTGGTCGAAAATCACTTTTTCATTTCGTAGGAAGTCCTTACCTAGGATGATTTGATCAGACATCCAGCTGTCGGGTACAATGTGAAATACGACGGGTTTCTTTAGACATTTAATCGATATATTAATTGGACATGATCCCAGCGTTTTTTTTTTGGGAGTACCAGCAAATCCACACAATAATTTCCCAGGAAACCCATATCAAAATTCCAACGGCTGTCGCTACTGATTTTCGCATGAGGCAGACATGACTCCCACTGTCTATGAGAGCCCGGAAGCTCTTGTGTCCAATTTGAACTGATACATAATCATCTTCCAGTCGAATTCGGTAAACATGATCTGCTGGTTTCGATGCAAAGGGCTGACCATTTCTTTTGCTTTGGCAGTTACGAGATAAATGACCAAAACAGTTGCAATTAAAGCAGCGTGTGCCTTTTGCCCTATCTGGGCAACCTTCAAACGAGTGTGAGAAAGACCCGCAATTTGAGCACCGCTTTCTTACCGGATTGGATTTCGTCTCTGTAGAAACTTCCGCTGCTCTCGCGTTACTATTGGTGGACTTGGATGCATGTCCCCGCATATTTTCGTATATCTGGAGCTTAATCTTTAACTCCTCCAAAGTAGTCGCTTCATATAAGACGGTTTTATTTAGAGTAGGTACTATCGGGAATACCCTGAATAATGTAGAGGATAATGGACTGCTCATCCACACGCCCCTTCTTACCAATTCGTTTCATAGTAAACAGATACTCCAAGTACGATTCGCTTCGTTGTTTTCGTCGTGACCCCCCCCCCCCCCCCACCCCCCTGGGAACTAGTTTCAGGACATAGGTAAGGGCGCGAGCTTAGTGATGGGACGAACAAGTTGTCCCCGTGTTGTCCTCAACGTAGCCACTCTCGTTCGGCCACTTTGACGGGGGTAAATTAGACTCCTTAACCACCACCAAATCTCCGACTTGAATATTGGGTTGAGCAGTTTTCCATTTACGGCGCACCTGGAGACTGGTTATGTATTCATTCTGCCACCGCTTCCAAAATCCTTGGACCATGCTCTGAATATGTTTCCAGTGCGATAGGCGATTTGTTGGAACACCCAAGTAGCTCATTTCTGGAATAGCCGTATGGAGTTCGCCTATAAGGATATGCGAAGGGGGCTAATGGATTTAAGTCTTCATCGGAGAGAACACATAAGGGACGTGATTTAAGACTGCTTCTATTTGGGTGAAGACTGTATAAAGTTCCTCAAAGGTGAGGATGGAACTCCCGATTACTCGTCGTAGATGAAGTTTTACAGATTTCACTCCAGCCTCCCACAGTCTGCCAAAGTGTGGTGCGGAAGGAGGAATGAAATGCCAAGTGATTCCATCTATAGCTACGGCATTGGTGATGTCATCGTTATGCGTTCTGGACCACACAAACCTCTGCATTTCGTTGAGGATACGTCGAGCTCCTTGGAAGTTGGTCCCATTGTCCGTATAGATGTTTGCACATCGGCCACGATGCGCAACGAACCTTCGCAATGCTGCTAGAAAGGCATCGGTTGTTAGATCACTTACTAATTCCAAGTGAATAGCCTTCGTGCTCATGCAAACGAACAGAGCAAGGTATGCCTTCGAAAACTTGGGATTTCGGCCTCGAGACAGTTTGATTGTGAATGGGCCGGCGTAGTCACATCCTGAATTTAAGAATGGCCGACTTGGACGGACACGTTCGGATGGCAAGTCTCCCATAAGCTGTGCACTGGTTAACCTCCTTTGGCGGAAACACGGTTTGCACTGATGCACAATTTTTTCGGATTAAATTGCGACTGCCCAGTATCCAATATCGCTGTCGAACCACTGCAAATGTATCAGAAACCCCTGGGTGAAGATATTTAATGTGCAAATAATTTACGAGAAGGGAAGAGAGACGATTATTTGGCAGTAATATAGGATGTTTCAAATTGAAAGATAATACAGCGTGCTTGATACGACCTCCCACACGAAGTATGCCGTCTTTGTCCAGGAATGGGGCGTACTTAATCAGTTTCGATTTGGGGTTAATGTCTCGATTGTTGGTGAGGTTACAAATTTCACTTGCGAATGTATCTCGTTGAGCAGATTTAAAAAGTTGGATTTCCCCGAGCTGAAGTTCCGAGTAGGTTAGACCACGAGCGAGATGTTTATTATTTCGAGTGGGCCGACAATTTCTCGTAAAACGAACACAATATGCGACTATGCGAAATAGCCGCGTCCACGCTGATTCCTTGGATACTAGCACGTTGATTACATCCATTTCAGCAGTAGCGATGAGAGCCTGTTTCGGTCTTGTTTTTCTTCCAGTGTTGCTTCTTCCTCATCCGGAGGTGTCACTGAGAACGTTGATACGGGCCAAAGTTCTTGTGGCAGCAATAGGAATGGAGGTCCAGACCACCACAGAGGATGAGTTTTCAGCTTCGAAGGAACAACTCCCCGTGATGCACAGTCTGCCGGATTGGACTCCGAAGCGATATGATGCCATGCATATCGTGGATGGCTGCTGTGCGGTTGGCAATGAACGTAGTCCAACGACGAGGGGAAGACGACAACCAATGGAGCACTATCTGCGAATCACACCACGCAAATACCCTAAAGTTCTTCGAAATGGATGACTTGATCTGAGCTAGCAGCCGGCTAAGAAGTAGAGCTCCACAAAGCTCCAACCGAGGAATTGACATTGGTTTTAATGGTGTCACTTTTGTTTTGGCTGCAATTAAAACGACCTGGAACTGATTATGGGTAGTTCTGCAGCGAGCATATACAACGGCTGAATAGGCCTCCGTCGTCGCATCCGAAAATCCATGCAATTCGATGTCTCCGGATAAGGCAAAAATGAATCGTGGTACCTGAATCTTTTCGAAGTAATGCAGTTCTTCTTGGTAGTGAAGCCATTTGTCGGCCAACTGCAGTGGAAGTGGATCATCCCAGCCAAGTTTCAGCTCAGAAGATCACAATTCCTGGAAAAGCATCTTGAATAATATAACCGAGGGTGCCAAAAATCCTAATGGATCAAAGATGCGAGAAATATCTGACAACAGGGAGCGCCTAGTTGGAGTAGTTATCAGTCGGGAACTGGCTGTTCGAAAAGAATAGTTATCAGATATTGGATGCCAACACATACCCAGCACCTTGGTCATTGATTGTGAGTGCTCTGTATCACTGTTTGAGAAAGAACAGTCATTTTGACAAAGACTCATTCGTAAAGGCCAGTAATTGGAGTTCCACTTTCCAAGTTCTAGCTTTGCGTTCGAAAGTAGAGAAACAAGCTCTGACTGTAGGTGCACGAGAGCGTCAGCTGAATCTGCCCCGGTCATTACGTCTTCCACATAAACGTCGTTTAGCAGCTGCGATTTGTTTCAACACCCGTACCGCCAAAAAGGGAGCGGATGCTGTTCTATAGGTGACCGTACAAAGTCGAAAGTGGCTGATGTCACATGATGGTTTATTGCGCTAAACTATTCTTTGGAAGTCTCTATGCAAGTTGTCGACCCAAATTTCCCGGAACATTTTGACTACATCAGCAGTAAACACGTATTTGTGTTGTCGAAAACGGAGAAAAACTCCTAGTAAGTCACGTTGAATGGGCAGTCCTACCAATAATCGAGTGTTGAGAGAATCTCCTAACGAATCTTTTGCGGAACCATCAAAGACAACTCGCAATTTTGTTGAAGAATCATACGACTTCAAGACAGCGTGGTAGGGCAGATAGAACTAACTGGAACTAACTGGGATTTCGGAAGGCGGTATTGGAACCATATGACCAAGGTTTACGTATTCTTGCATAAATTTAACATACATTTCGTGCAAGTTGGGATCCTTCTTGAACCATCGTTCCATTGAAGTAAGGCGACTTACCGCATTGATTAAAGATGAACCGAAACTAGGCGTGGGAGTTGTAAATGGCAATTGTACTACATACCTTCCATCCGCTGCACGAGAAAATGTTTTCCGGAAATGTGTTTCAGCTTCGTCTTCCAACGAACCGTCAGTTAATGGCGTCACCTCATCCAGCTCCCAAAACCTTTGCAGCGAAACGTCGACGTCTAGGGCGGAGTGTAGCGATGAAAATGGGGTTTGCTGCTGTTGTTTCGTGTCCAAAAGCTGTCCGGATACGACCCATCCAAAAGTTGTTTCCTGGGCAACTGGCAGCCCGTCCAAACCTAAAATTTGATTCCCCCTCAGAATAGACCACAACTTGTCAGCTCCAAGTAACATGTCAATAGGGCCACTTGAGTTGAAATTGGGATCAGCGAGATCTAGGTTTTTAAGGTGCGACCAATCCGAGACATCAAACGACTGCGATGGGAGATTAGAGGTCAGCTTGTTAATAACAAAAGTATCAACCAACACATGAGCTTTGTTAAACCGAGAGCGAAGATGAATAGATATACATCCCCGAGTTTGGCCAGCATCCGTGGAAGATAACCCTGGAACTGGAATTCTTGCATGTTTGCGGGGGAGGCCAAGACGCTAAGCAAAGGATTCACCTATAAATGGTAGTTGGGAACCGGAATCAATCAATACCCGACACATTAATGAATTGCCTGAGTTATCCTGAACCGTGGCCATCACCGTTGGAAGAATTGTTTGCCTATGTAGGCCGACATCGAGCAGCGAAGAGTGGTTGGTTACTGGCGGGGGAACAGGAGAGGAATGGTGGACGAGATTGAAAACACGAAGTACTAGTGGAAGGTACACTAGAGCGATCTTGTTCTTCTGAATGCACCATTGAATGGTGGCGCGACTTACACACACGACACTGGAACGACGAACGACATTTGTTGGCAGGATTTCCAACCCGAAGGCAGTTAAAGCACAATGAGTTTTGTTTTACAAACGAGCGGCGCGATTCGATATTAAGGGATGTAAATGACGGACACTGTGAGAGCAAATTACCTTCTTTACACTTTGGACATGATGTAGTAGCTTGTGACGATTCGGCAAAATGGGTTCGAACTGTGGCTTGGGGCTTATTGCGCGATACACTCGTACGATTTAGTGATTGGCACGACTCCAACGCGTCGCATCTGGCTTCTAGGAAGCCTAAGAGTTCACTGAATGCACAATCATGTCGCGAACCGACGTGGTCAACCCAACGTTGTTTTGTGTCATCATCAAGCTTACTCGAAAGTAAGTAAATCAACCAAGCATCGCGATCATTTGCATTAAATGCATTGAGTCCGCGTACCACTTCATCCGCGCCATCTGTTACTTTGCGTAACGAATGCACATTACCACTGCTTACACTCGGGAGTGACAAAAAGGTTTGAATGTACGATTGGACTATTAGGTGCACGCGATCATACCGACTTTCTAACCGATCCCAGGCTTCGGTGTAATTCGCCTCAGAGACTGGTAAGTGCTTCACGAGATTAGCAGCGTCGCCCCGAAGAAATGACTTCAAGTAATGGAACTTCTGTGTGCCCGACAGTTTCTGCTTGGTGTCGACGGTACCCATAAAGGAATCCCGAAACGAGGGCCAATCTTTATAGTTGCCCGAGAAGGTTGGGACTATTAATTTTGGTAACTGAACCGAGGAACAACTTTCCGAACTTGCACTTAGTTGGTCTAGGAACGATGATTGTTGGTCCGCCAATTTTTCTATAGCCGAGGTCTCACGATCAACCGTTTGTCTCTCTCGAATGGATCTCTTTAACTTGGCATAAGCACTAAAGTATTTTTCTTCGTACTCGACGAATTCGTTTTCAAGTTCGATACAATTCTGTTCCCTTGCCTTTTCTAAACACTTATTATCGAAAGCAGGGGATTCGACGAACTGCGATAAGAAAAACAACCAAAAAAAAAAACAACGAGTAATAAAGAAAAACAGCGATTATCCCAAACAAGTAACAAGTTTATTATATATGTATGTAGATATTATAAAACGATTTCACTGACCGAACTGGTGTCTTGCGCGAACAGATTACAATAGGTTGAGTACTACTTTGGTCCACCATCAGCAGCCATCGCGAGTGGTAATTTTAACACAAACACATGCAACAACATCGATGAGACCATTTGCACACAGTCAGTGTTGTCAGCAGCGTGTGTGTGTGGGAAGGAACGTGATGACAGAGCAGGATCGTGTGGTACATGGTGTGATGGTCTCTGGTGTGGAATTTGTTGCTGCGAAAGATCGTATGATTGCTTGACGATGGCTGGTTTTGCCGATGGCGCGATGTTAGACTGTGACTAACTAATTAAGTTTGACTTTGAAATTGGTTATCGAACACTGACTGTCAATTTTTTTTTTTACGGATCCCACTTCTGACACCATTTATATGTGGGACTTAGTTCTTTCTTCTTAGAACGCGAAAAAATATGTAAAAAGAGAAACTGATTCAAATTGTTTTGTTCTAATAACAAAAAATAATTAATTGAATTCATTAAGGCACATGGAAATAAAAGAAATAAAAAAAACGTCGCAGCAAAACCTAACAGCAAATTCGTGTCCGTCACCTTTCGTAGCAGCGTTGCGAGTGAGTTGTTCTCTTTCTTTAACATACGATGTCCAGTCAGTGCCGCTGTATAAAAAAACTAAACTTGTCAACCCTACACCTACTTCTCTTTTTACTCCTTTATTTGAAATTATTTTTGGATAAAATAATACAAGTAAATCGCTGTGAAACATGTATAGGGGGGCATGCTGCCCCCTGCAACTCCCCTGCTTGGGCACACTGTAGGATTTGGAATGGGTACAATGTTGGGTATATACAAAGTATAAACGCCCAAGCTGATGAATGCCCCTTCCAAAGAATTAAATAAATAAATCGGAATCAGAATAAGGTGTATGTATACATGAATGCATGTATCATCTGGATTTCTTACTAGTCCTAAAAGTATGCCTACATTTTATGCCCACAAGTATACAAGCGAAATTGTATCCCACAGCAGAGAAAAACACAATTGACAAAATTCTCTACCTCGGTAATGGGAATCTCGCCCACGCCTGATTAGACTTGTGACTGTGATAAAACTTATAAGATCTCTTATAACTTGTGACTTTGATAAAACTATTAACATCTTGTAATCATACCACGCAAAAATAAAAAAAGAATTACAGAACAATTTAAGGAATAGGCAAGCCAGTTCTTCGGCAATGCCGGCACCGCCCTCCCCCACGCCTCGCAACTTTATGTGCGAGCAGTGTGCTAAATCTTATTCTACGGATAAGGGTCGGCAACAACACCAGCGCCGTTACTGTAGGGGTCCACCAACCCAGGAGGACAACACGTGCAACATCTGCAACCGGGCCTTTACAACATACATAGGACTGCGACAACACCAACGCCGGGCCCATATCTCAGTCTACAATGCAGAAATGGAGACAGAGGCGAGTACGTCATCTCGCAGACATTGGACAAACGACGAGCAAGATGAACTGGCAAAGGCGGAAGCGGCCCTAATTACGACAAATTCAACAGAGATAATCGACCACCTCGCTACACTCTCGAACAGGACCAGAGAAGCCATCAAGAAAAGGCGTCAAAGTCGCTCTTTCATAGAAAGAGTTCAGCGCTACCGACAAACGGAGAACATCGAAAATCCGACGAGCTCTTCAAGCAGCTCCGACTACGAATCTGCCAATGAATTTGATGAAGCACTGAACAACGAAGGGAATGGGGACGACGAAACAATCTCCCTTAACACAGCACTCTCAGACTACATCAGGAATGTTGAGAATCTGGACCAACGGGATGAAATGCTCCGTACATCTCTGTTGAGCAACACTGAATCCAGCATACAAGCTCTGATCGACTGGACGGCGTGTTTAATTGAGACGCATGGCAGAAGAATCCCTCAACGGCAGCGACCTCACCAGCCATTCACCAATAGAATTCAGCGGCTGCTAGCAACACGATCGGCCAGGAGACGAAGGGCATTGGAGTTCCGATTGACGCAAGCAGTCTATAAAACAAACATACAACTCTGCGCGCACAAAATTTTATCAGGGACTCAATGGATCACAGAAACCAACACCTTGCCTATTGCCAGTGAAGTTCAACAATTCAACACCACAATCTCACACCCATCAAGAGAGGACACAACCCCAGTTACGGACAGTTTCGAGAATGCTACCACCATCTCAGCGCCTATTACCGTAGACGAGGTAACTAACGCAATAAATACGCTACATTCGAACTGCCCCGGACCTGATGGAATCACCCTGAATGGATTAAAACGGATCCCCGTAAATCAACTGACCCTCTTATATAATGGAATGCTGCTACTCGAGTATACGCCCCCAATTCTGAAAACCTGCAGAACAACCCTAAAACTGAAGAACCCAGAAGCCAGCCACCCAAGAGATTTCCGATCCATTACCATCTCGTCCATACTAATCAGTCTCTTTCATAAGATCTTAGGGAATCGATTCAATGGGATTGGATTACAACTGAACCAGAGGGGCTTCTCACGCTTAGATGGTTGCTTTGCGAATGCACTAGCCCTGCATACAATAGTCAAGAACAGGCGGGAAAGAGGAATTCCGCTATGGATACTATCTCTGGATGTCGCAAAGGCATTCGATACTGTTTCGCACCAAAGCCTGATACGTGCGCTAAAAAGGGCTAGGATTGACGGGAAATTCGTTGCGTATATCTCGGAACATTTAAGAGGGGTTACCACAACAGTGAATACTCGGACGGGAACCATTCAAATCGAGATGAATCGTGGTGTCAAACAGGGGGACCCACTTTCCCCAATACTATTCAACATCGTGCTCGACGAGCTGCTAACCCGACTTAACACCTTCTCGGGCATTGAACTAGCACCCGGGCAACAGCTCCGATGTCTAGCTTTTGCAGATGAACTTCTTCTCTTCGCAAACACCAAAGAGGACGGCGAAAGAATGCTCCACACCACCAGCATTTTTCTCGAAGAGAAAGGCATGCAGATCAACGCGTCAAAAAGTAATTTAATCCATCTTAAGACAGTTCCTAGCAAAAAGAAGGTTTATGCAGCATCACAACCGGCTACATATGGGAACCAAACAATTGAAGCGCTTGGGGCGGAAGAACAGATTGTGTATTTGGGCAAGAGATTTACGCCGGCTGGAGAATTCAACCTGGATCCAGCACACCCCTTCGTAGAGCTGCAAAGAATCAAGCGGGCACCGCTGAAACCTCATCAAAAGCTTTATATGTTGAAACAGCATCTAATGCCCAGATACATGCCCGCACTGCAAAAGCCAACGATCACCAGAAAAAAACTGAGGGAGGTGGACAAAAAAATTAGAGCTTTCGTACGAGCAATCCTGCGCATGCCGGGCCACTGCACCAACCACGCACTCTATACGCCGATCACAGAAGGAGGACTTGGGATTTTTGAATTCCGCGGTAGGATCCCGACCATCATGGCAGACCGCCTGGATAGGCTATCCAATGACCCCATAATTACCACCATCATCTCCATGGGGCATGATTGGATAACAAGATTGCGCGGAATGATCCAGCCAGGTAAGGAGTCAAAAAAGGCGTATATCATCCATCACGCCAACAACCTGGAAATATCCTATTCTGGGAACGGCCTGAATCAAGTGCGGAATAACAAGCACTCCTCCGCGTTTATATTGAACCCTCCCCCCTATTGGTCTGGAGAGGATTACATAAAAGCGATCCTCCTTAGGTTCAATCTCCTGCCAACAAAGGGTATACCATCCAACCCACCATCCGAAAGACGCTGCCGAGGGCACTGCGAGAGAGTCGAAACACTATGCCACGTACTCCAGGCTTGCCCAGTCTCGCGATGGGAGAGGATAGAGAGACACAACCTCGTCCAAGACTGTCTGGTCACTGCAGCAAGTCAGAATGGGTGGAGATCTGAGATTGAACCAAGAATTAGAGATAGGGAGGGAATTCTAAGAAAACCGGACATCTTGTTCACCAAGGGCAATATGTTAGTGGTCGCCGACGTGGGAATCCACTGGGAAGGCGCGGAGCCTCTGTCAACGCAATACACCACCAAAGTGCGGAAGTACAGCGCTCCGGCCTTTATCCAGCGCCTGGAACAACAACATCCCGACATGAATATCAGAATTCTGCCACTGATAATGGGCGCCAGAGGGACCTGGTGTAAGCAGAACAATGTTTTAGTTCATCAGCTTGGCCTCGGCTCACGCACCATCTGTGACCTCATCCACACCACCATCAGAGGCAGCTGCATGATACACCAGAGCTTCTCTCGTAGAGTTTGCCTATGAAAACTTCAAGATGGTACCGCTCTTGTAGAAAACCGCCAAGGTAGGTCTAAAATCATTTTTAAGGTTTTGTTTTGTGCCACTTGTAACATTTCTAGATGACATTTAGCCATACCACCCCAATACCGCTGCCAAATACCACAGGAAAATTAGTGCAACAACTTGTAATTTATGATGATAGTGATGATAGTTATCTCGCTGATGAGATGTCGGCTGATCTCTTTCAGCTTATTATCGACATGCCTGACATACAAGGTAAGGTCGTAACGCCCGAAATGGTAAGGAAACTCGGAGGGTTCAGCTTGACAGACTGCAAATGGAAGGGCTTTGTTAGGTTGTGAAACTGTGCTTTGGTTTTTGGGCAATTTCAAAGAACTTTCAAGCCTGCAACCCTAGCCGTAATAAGTAGAAATGGAGTACCAAGGAGGGAGGAAGCGAGCAAAGGGAGCAACGAAGCTGATCGTGTTTAACACGGCATAGCTTCGATCTATGTCCCCGCTCAATCCAAATTGACATGCAGCCTCCGAGTGGCCCCTCCTGGGTAGTGAACTATTATATGTGCAGCGACGAGCCCGTTGTTCCTGTGGTAAAAGGAACCTGGGCCTCCAGGTTGGGGATGTGCTACAACCAGTAGTAAACTTCCCAGCTTTGATCCCTATTGTATCCTTGATATATTAATCCTAGCTGCAAACCTTTCCCCATAATTATTGTTATTCACTTTTTTACCTACTTACTGTCAAGTAAGATAATTGATTTGAATACAATGGACACTTTGATGATCAATTATCTCATCATGGAGATTTTTGATCATCAAAGTAATATGCCTATAACCTGCCTGAAACCAAGATCTGTCATCATGCAAAAAATCATTCCAACCGACATTAATCCTGTTTTGTGGCGCAGGATACTCGTACTCTCCCATTAGTAAATTTCCAGATGGTACCACGGGAAGGTGGAAGTAGAAGCTGGCTAACAGAGCTGCAAGGTGTTCGGCTGCAGAGACTCTTACTCGTTTTTTTTTCTTAGCGGACCAGCACTCGTCGGCAGATGCCAATCCTATGAGGCCTTTGTTAGTCTCTAACTATCCGGCAGTCCTAATCTAGCGGCATGTTTTCCTAAGGCGCAGTGTCCAATTAGGCTGCTTATACATTGGCTGTGTACTTTTAGCAGGCTGGTAGTTGTACGTTGACAGTATCTGGTTGGCGCGACGACACGTCTCGTGTCCTTTGATCCTATTCTGTTTAATGCCACGGCGTAGGGCAAATTTACCTACCACTCGTCCAAAGATATCTTCCAGACCCAACCTTGCATTGAAGCCTCGTAGAGAGAGTGTTCTATCTATCCTTGAAAGATAGTCACCTTTATCCCCCATGGACAGTCGCAATAAACACTGCTCCAGTGCGTCGAAGGCATGCCTGACTGGCAACCAACTGCCGACTAAATGGAGTTGCAACTGAATAGCTTAACAGCTTTTATTCAAATATGACTTAAACAAATAAACGCCACATGTATTAAAGAGAAAAGTTATTAAAAGTTCTGAAGATCGCCTAGAGTGGCCCTCCTCTTCTTCACGTGGTCACTTCTTGCTTTGCGTGCTTTGCTTTCAGTGCGGTTATCTAACGAAGAAAGTGGGAAACAAAGAGTGAATTTCTAAGAGTGACCAGGACATGTGATGCACAAACCTTATTCTCGTACATTTGCTTCACCACTTCGACCTCCTTGGCCATACGCTCCTCCCAGCCTCGATTGCGCTCTTGTAGCGATTTCTGAAAGTTGTTCACCAACTCATTACGTATGTCGTACTCCTGTTGCGTGAGGGCCTTCTCCAAACGTGCCACCTCCGCCATCAGTCTTCCGTTTTCATTTCGTAACCTGGAAAGCCAAAACAAGGTCATCTAAGGGTATGAGAAAAACTCACGTGGAATTCTCCTCGAGCAACGAATCAAGTTGCGTAGTGTCCTGTGCGGCTGTGGAACGCTTATCTTGAACAGCATGCTCCACAAACTCACTTGGCAACTCTGCCAAGTTAAAGTGAAGTGTTATTACACCGGTGCTAATAAAAAATAAATAAAAAAGACAGTAAAGCAGCATTTCAGCTTCTAAACGCTTGCGCCCCACTCGACGCATCGTTGTCAACTGAAGTTTCATCGGACAAATCACAGAGAAAAGTAAAAGCCGGGTTTTTTGTTTTCCTTTTTTCCCTGTCCGGTAACTTAACAGCTGACAGCTACACTCGAGCGCTAGCGCTCCTGTGCACATTGTGGAACCTAAGCCCACAACCAAAGCTTCCTACACCTAAAGCTTCTGGCAAAAGCAACTCTACTTTCGTGAACACCGACCAAACGATATATACTTTTTTCCCTTTTGCCTAAAAGTACGCCCTTTTGCTAAGGAGTAAAATGAGTATACAAACGGCAAACCAAAAACAAAACAACGACGGAAACAGCCAGGCGGATCCGTTCAAAAGAAGCAATAGGCTGCTAAGGTCGCCTGTTGGCCAAACAGCAAATTCCTATCCAGGAGTGGACCCACGGGATGAGCCTAGCGTGATAAGCACAGCTGGCGACACACCATTGACCTTTCATAAGCTAGGAGAGCAAATCAAAGTCCTCGTGGAAATACTAGAAGATGGCAAGATACGTTATATTCGTCAGCCTATGAGAGACACCATAGAGAGTATCAAGGCACTCTATGAGCAATCCGCGATCGAAAGGCACGATGATACGGCGAAAGAGGTGATACGAAGAAATAATGCTTCCCAAACCTCCCCATGGTTTAAACCTTCCGGAGAATCAAAAGGAAATCGGTAACAAAAACCGATACTCCACCATCAAAAAGGCAACCGAAAGCAGCTGCGTCAGTGGCCGAAAAAGTCCCTTTGACGAAGGTAGACCAACCAGGCATAGGAGAGACGCCCAAAATTAGCAATGCAGCAGGGCAGCAAATAGCCAAGTCGCCTACGATGGTGCGAAACGGCCCAGTACCGGTGACGATGAACGGCGACGGGGCTAAAGTTGCCGGTAATCAAAAAAACCAGACGAAAAAACAAAGCAGTCGGCCGAGAGGGAAACAGAGGCCCGACGCAATAGTTGTGCAGGCAAAAGGGGACCTTTCGTACGCCGAAATACTCCGACGAGTCAAAGCGGACCCAAAACTTTCCGATCTGGGAGAATCTGTTTCCAAGATAAGAAGAACCCAGAAGGGAGCACTGCTCCTCCAACTTAATGCGTCTGGTCAAAAGACCACTCAATACAAGAACATCATCGGCGATAACCAAAAAAAAAAAACACGGTGGCTATCGAAAGTATCTGCATAGATTTGGATATGGTAGCTCGCCCTTTTGTCCACAAGGCCCAAATTCCGAGGAGGACGCAGAACACACAGTTTTCTATTGTAGTCGCTTTTTGCAGGACAGGCAAAGGCTAAATGTACCGAGACTGAAAACTTGGTCCCCTATATGATGAACTCGGTGGAAAATTGGAACCAAACATGCTCGTACATTGCAACAGTACAAATAACGCTGCGGCAAGCCGAAGCAGAAAAAAGAACCCAAGAGGTTTCTACTCGAGATACAGCGTAAATCGCTAACCAGCCCCGCGAAGTAATACCTAACCGCAGTCCCACGGGGAGAGTGGTTGAAGTGTGCAGAGGTGTGGTTTAGTACGTAGGCGCGTGGAAAAAGGAGAATAATATCCCGCGAATCGTGCATGCTGGCAACACGGGTTACCAGTATCTTTTGAAGATTCCACATCCTTGGGCGTAACCAACAAAAAAAAAAAAAAAAAAAACAAAAAAAAAAAATGCTCCACAAACCACGAATACCTCGAGTTGCGATCATTCTTGGAAGTCGGCTGCTTAAACACAATATTCTTCGCAATCGATGCGAATCCCAAGACATTCATGTTCTCCTCGAAGTACTTATCCGATGGCGTAATGTTGACAATCATGCTCATCTTCTCCTTGCCCAACAATGCAGACTGCAGCAACATCATCAACTTGGACTCTCTGAATGGAATCACATCAGCATTCTTCTTCTTTTGGTTATAAGCGGCGTCTAGACACCGTCCCAGAACCATCAGTGACATGTTGATTCGTTGAGCTTCCTTCAATTGACTACCAACGTTTCCAGTCTTACCAAGGCGTTCCGAGCCAGCCAAGTCGCAGAACTTGTAAGTGATCAGTCTGAAGATCCCTGGAGGCGAGTACTTGATTACGTCCACGAAGAAAATGCAATGTCGGAGCTAAAATAAGGGCTAAAATAAGTGTAAGAGAGAGGGTAAGTGAAACAGAAATACAATGGCACACTCACGCGCGGGTAGCTACTTCGTGGGTATTTTTGACATTTCCTTGTCTCCTTTTTCTTTGTTTTGCGGTGTTGCTTTATTCATCTTTGTTGGTTGTGCGAGCCGTAGTGTTTTGCGTGAGTTACGGACACCACACAATTCATTCGCAGACTAAGCATCCGCTACCTAAAGAAAATGTGCGGACCGCTTTCACAAAGTTGCAGTATTGGAAAATGAGCCCAAGGAAACCACATCCTCTGTCCTTTATTTTATTACCCTAAAAAATGTTCAAGCGGGATTTTCCCAGAATTGTTTTTATGGTTTAGCTTTGGTAAAGCTGTATAAATTAAAGAGAAACGCTCGCCGTTTGGGTTGCGGAGATACACTGATATTTTCCCATTTTTCCTTACATACATACATATATTCTATCTTACAAACTAACCTAATTCCACCTGCTTCTGGAATAGATGCGGCGGTATCTGCCTGTTGTCTGTTTTTAAGGGATGATTCGTTCATGCGGGGCTTGGGTTTGTTTATCGGTTGTTATTATTTATATTTGTTTTGGATGTTGGGTATGATGAATGGTTTATGATGTGACCAGATTGTCGCGTGCGACTGCGTAGCGGGTTGAACAGATAAGTGTTCTTGCAATACATACATTGATAATAACATCTCATGTTTCTTACATGGATGATGTTAACTTATATATCCAAACATCTTGAACCATAAATGATATTGCCAATAGACTAATCATTGTTATAAATACGAATGCAAAAATCTAAGGAAATACACAGAACTTGTAGTAATTAACAAGAAAGGTTGTTTCATCCAGTATTCAAAGTGCAAGCTGTGCAAGTGCAGTTGAAGTTTAATTCTATTTGATAACAGTGTTGTGTGTATTAACGATGGCTAATGAGTTTAGGTGGTCCAAAGAAATAACTCTAGAACTCATATCAAATTATGAAGCGCTCCCGATCTTATACAATCCGCGGCATGCAGATTACAAGGATCGCGTGAAAAAGATCGATGCATTGGAAAGCGTTGAAACCGCTAAATCCTATGATTACGGTGGACGCAATCAAACGGAAGATCCATACGCTGCGTAGCCAATTCATAAAAGAGTTCCGTGATATAGAAAATTCCAAAAAAAGTGGTGCAGGAGCGGACGATGTTTACGAACCTAAGCTTTGGTGCTCTGAGCAACTGGGCTTCTTAAAGACGTTCTGCCAAATCAGAAGCTCGGATTCAAACGTTGGAGAAGTAAGTTTGCAAACTTTATAACTACGAATATATATTCAAATTTTTTTTTTCTTAGAAAAGACAAAATGAGCCATCAAGTCCCGCGCAGGATACCAGTTCACAGAGTGATCTTGATCCTGAATTTACACCAAAAAAAAAAAGTAAGTGTAATAACGCTTTTTACGTATTTTTATTTTGCCAATCGACACATCCTTCCTTACAAAAATATTCCGCAAAAGTATGACGTATTACTTCTGCTGCTCCTTTACGGGGATTATCTACTTTCTGTTGTTGTTCCGTGTTGTGTGTATTCGAAGTAGATGGAAGGAAGTTGATTTCATTCGAATTGCATTTTAAAAAGTTATGCAAGACGCAACAAGTTTTTGTGATGAGTTCGACGTGTTGGACATTGAGATTTATGCATGATTGCAAAACCTTAAACCTGTTGGTTAGAATTCCAAAGGTATGTTCAATCACATGTCTTGCTCTGCTCAGTCGCATATTGAAAGTCCTTTTAGTTGCGCATTTCGTGTGAAAAGGATAAGGCTTCATTATGTGTTTTTGGAGATGAAAAGCATCATCTCCAACAATCACATAAGGAAGCACTCATCCTTCTCCCACAACCTTGTCGGATGGAAAATGATTAGGTGCGTCATCAATAATACTCCTTAACGAGCTTTGCTGCATAACACCAGCGTCATTTGTCCTTCCATTGCAACCAATATCAACGTAAATAAACTTGCAGTTTGCATCTGCCATAGCAAGTAAGATGATGCTGTTAGTGCCTTTGTAATTATAATAATAAGCACCATCTCTTCTTGAACTCCTGAAGTTTATATGCTTTCCATCAAGGGCACCAAGACAATTTGGAAACTGCCAGCGAATGGCAAAGTCATCAGCAATTTTTTTCCCATTCCGATTTCGAATCTGGAAACTAAAAATACGACATATCATTAAAAAGCAAATAATTGTTTGTTTTTATTTCAGAGATCATCAGCAGCAGCCGCGGTTCAAATGATCGGGAAAGTCGCGACACACTTCCACGAAAAGATGCAAAACAAATCGCCCTATGCTTGGCTGGGGAAACGAGTTGTTCTTCAGATAGACTTAATAAAAAATGAAAGTATCAGGCAACAGGCTATTATGGAAATACAGCAAATCCTCAGCCAACGCGTCCAGGACGATTTGGCTCTTCAGCGATCGACGCCGCAGGAATCGGAGGAATCAGTGCCCTCCACGTCGAAAGCTGTTCGGATCTTGAGCAACGCCCAGATAAGGCCTCCTTCGTCGCAGTCGGTCGCAACAACAACTGGAAGTCCATTCACGCCAGACTTGTTGGAGCAATCAATGGAGGGAGTCTTCGATGAAGACGATTTTATTTAAAATATCCATATGGACATTATATCTAAATAATAAATAAAATGTAGATATGTAAATAGAATATAGATATGTAAATAGAATGTAGATATGTAAAAAGAATGTAGATATGTAAATAAACATATATGTACATATGTATATAAATGAAAATAAAGATCAAATACAAACCTTTAAATATGGATTTTTAAAATTTTTCCATATAGCTTCGCAAACATCGGGGATCGCCCGACACAGAAAAGATTGCGACAATCTTGTTTGGTAATTCAGGCTCTTAAATGATTCAACCGTCGCTAGAAACCGCAGAGTTGCGGCCAACTTTTCAGCTGGTGGAATTGCGTCTCTCATCATTGTGTCTTGTTTTGTTATGTCGCTTACAATTAATGACAAGAGCAGATTGAACGTGCCTTCATCCATCCTCAAATAATTAAAGAAGGATGCCTTGTCATTAACCTTCAGCTCAGCGGCTACAAAACTGAACGATCCCCGGGTAATCCTCTCCTTCCTCCATGGTTTCATCCACATCCTTTTTTTTCTTTTTTATCCTCTCCACAGCATCTGTACAAATGCTTAAAATATCCAGCACGATTTCCTCCCCCGAACTGCTGTCGGTATCCATACACTCGATTATGGTTTCCGCACTTTTTAGCAAACAAAACACATCTTTTAACTCCATTCCTATTTTTTAATTTCACCCGATTGCAAACAAGCGTGAAAAAACGAAAATGAAGTTTGAAATTTCACCCGAGCAAATTGCAAACGAGCATGAACAAGGGAAAATGAGATGTGAAACGAAATTTCAAATAACAGGCACGCACAGAAAAGCTCCGTGTGGACGCGTCCTCAAATTGGAACGTAGGTTCAAAAGAAAAAGGCGCTAAAAGATAGCCCTCGTGAAGACTCCGACGTAGCTACTTCGTGGGTTTTTTGCCATTTCCTTATCTCCTTTTCTTTGTTTTGCGATGTCGCTTCACTCCTTTTTCTGACTTGGAAGTGTACGTTTGAATACCATCCTTACTTTTCAAACATCACCACAGGCAACGAAATTGAAATGTGAAGTGAAATGTCAAGAAACAGGCACGCGCAGAAAAGCTCCGTGTGGACGCGTCCTCAAATTGGAACGTAGGTTCAAAAGAAAGAGGCGCAAAAAGAAAGCCCTCGTGTAGACTCCGACAATGTGATCGACTAGAATTCGAATTGATAGCCGTCGAAGCATACTGCACTTTCTGCAAGCCATAGGCCAGCAGCTTGTAGGCATCCGCGGCCAATTTCGCATGTACCGACGTTATATCCTTGATAAACACTTTGCCATCGTTCATAACGATCTTGTGACTCTTTCTCCTGACGCTTGCGGACGGCATAATCGGACTGAGCAGGTCGTGGACCTGCTCATTGTAGATCTCGACGAAAGACACCCAAATGTACACAGAAGTGTTGTCTCAAACGGTTGTCTGAAACTCATGCTCAGACGAGATTGTCTGCTGGACACAGTTATACACAGATTGCACATCGTTACATGCTGACACTATTGCTTGACGCATCAGCATCTCCTTGCGAATCGATTCGTCGTCCAGGATCAACACGTTTGCTTTGAAAACTTTTACTGTAGGTCGCGAGTACAAATTGCTCTCTTAAAGCGAATAGATATCCTCCAAGGCACGAAGTATGATGCCAGGCTTCTCCATGTCACCCAACAGAGTATAGGTCTTGCTCGAACTCGATGAACCATACGTCAGGACGGTAAAGTTATCTTCCGCCTCGATTTTGGCAAGAATGCATTTCTCGTAAACTGCCGATTGACTAATTGAACTATCAAAGATTTCACTGAAGGTAAAGTGTTTTTCCATCTGATTTTTGGCGGTATTGCCGCTCGAATCTAGTTGCGAGGTCATCAGCACGTTTTTGGAAACCCTGTAGCGGGAACAAATGGGCTCATTGTGCAACGGGCGCAGTCGCAGGTAGATGAGTGCGCCCTCCTGATCTGGTGTACTATTAGTGCTTATTGCTGATGCAGTTTCCTCGCACGATGAAAAGTCCTCATCGTCGATTGCGGCAACGTCTTGAAAGAGGGCCACTTGCCGTTTGGGACACGGTCGATAGCGCCTATCAACACTAGGATCTCGTGAGACGAGGAACGAGCGCACCTCTCGCTTTTCGGGATCAACCGGATTCGGCATTGTTCAATTAACTCCTTAGCTGACGACAGTACCCTCAGGTTCTCATATTCGTTCACTAGTTTACGACCCTGCACTTCGGTTGTAGATAGTGAGCGACAGCGTATGTTGAGCGTATAAAATTCCCATATCGACAGCATCATCCAATAGGGTAAAAACAATAGAGTGGACCTTAATGCATCCAAAACACAATGCTGTCTCTTGTCGTTAAAGCGTATAGCTAACCCGCAGCCATTATCCATGAATGGTACTTGCATCTCAGAAACAGAAAAGCTTTCCATCCTGGGTATGTGTGTTGCTCACCATCTTAATTGGAGCGACCACATATTCAGTGTCGCCAAGAATGCTGCGAAATGCCTAGGCTTCTTATACAGATGCAAGAAATATTTCTCACCCTTAGATCTGGCTACAATCTATAAGGCGTTCATTCGCCCCAAATTAGAGTTTAACGCTCATATCTGGTCCGGTGCTTCCAAGAGCTCATTGCACCTACTAGACAGAATACAAAAGCGCGCTATAAAACTGATAGGTGACATTAGACTCGCTGGAACACCACAGGAATGTTACCTGCCTCTCCCTGTTTTATCGGTACTTCCACCAAAAATGCTCTGATGAAATAGCCAGTTGCATTCCGTCCCTTCAACATTTTTCCCGCAATACACGTCCCCTAGGAATGCTCACCAATATACCCTGAAGCCCACTTTCGGACGTACTGTCATATAGAGAATCTTTCATTAACCGAACCACACGAATCTGGAACTCCCTGCCGGACTCGGTTTTCCCCCCCCAATGCAACATGCAAGCATTTAAGATCAATGTCCATCGGCATCTCCTCTATCCCTCTTCCTTCTTACCCTCTGCCCGCACTGTGTCGCCGACATAATAAGGTTATTAGACCTTGAGTGCGCGCAAATTATTTAACAAAAAAAAAAAAAAAATTTATTCAACTTTGTAACTTTGTCACCGACTCGCAGGGAATAGTGGATGTATTTAAGCAGCATTTCCAGCAGCTGCTTAACGAGCATGACCAAGAGAGAGTGGTAGGGACCGAGGAAATCCCAACTCCAGTCGCTGAAGTAGTCCTCCCACCGAGCATCGAAGAAGTCGGCACAGCTATTCAGAAGCTAAGAACATTAAGGCCGCAGGCTCAGATGGCTTGCCATCAGAGCTCTTCAAGGCTGGAGGCGATGTTCTGGTAGGGAGCATGCACCAGATCATCTGCAGAATTTGGGAAGATGAAAGCATGCCCGATGACTGGAATACCATCTCTATATGCCCCATCCACAAAAAAGGCGATCCTACCTCTTGCAAGAACTATAGAGGTATATCCCTGCTCAACGTCGCATACAAGATCCTGTCCAGCGTATTGTGTGAACGTCTAAAACCATTTTGCACCACACTAATCGGCAGCTACCAGTGCGGCTTCCGGCCCGGCAAATCAACTATAGACCAAATTTTCACACTTCGACAAATCCTGGAAAAGACCAACGAGTTTCGAATCGATACACACCATCTTTTCATCGATTTCAAAGCCGCATACGACAGCATTCATCGTGAAGAACTGTTTGGTGCGATGGCCGAATTCGGGATCCCGGTAAAACTAATCCAGTTATGTCGCGCCACGCTAAAAAAACACGCGATGCACCGTGCAACTCGGTTCAAGGACCTCGGAACCATTCGAAACATGCACCGGATTTCGGCAAGGAGATGCGCTGTCATGTGACTTCTTCAACCTGGTGCTGGAGCAGATAGGGCGACGGGCAGGCGTCAACAGGGAAGGCACTATCTTTTACAAGTCCATCCAGCTGCTAGCATACGCGGATGATATCGACATCATCGCGTGTTCTCGCCGTGGCATTGTAGAAGCATTCACGGCCATTGAAGAACAGGCGAAACGAGTTGGTCTTAAGAAATACATACGAAATACATGGTGTCAAGCAAAAACCAATCCGTCGCTCACCACCTGGGACAAAATATAACAACTGATAGCTACAATTTCGAGGTAGGTAAGGAGTTTGTCTACCTCGGGGCAAACGTAAATTCCACAAATGACACCACAGTGGAAATCGGGCATAGAATCGCCCTTGGCAACCGTTGCTACTTCGGCTTGTCGGAACAACTGGGGTCAAGACTCCTTACTCGAAAGACCAAAATCATGCTTTACAAAACGCTCATTCCGCCAGTCTTGCTGTACCGAGCCGAAAGCTGGACGATAAGCAGGACAGCGGAGCTGATTTTGGGTTCTTTCGAAAGAAAAATTCTGCGCCGGATATTTGGTCCTGTCTGTGAGGAAGGTTAATGGAGAAGAAGACACAACCGCGAACTCTACGTGCTGTACCAAGATGTGGATGTAGTCCGGAAGGCAAGGATCCGTCGACTACACTGGCTCGGCCACATCGAGCGCATGGACATCAACGCCCCAGCTAAGAGAAGAAGAGGAAGACCGAACATCCGGTATAAAGACCAAGTAATGGCGAATGTAAAACATCTTGGTCTTGACAACTGGAAGCAGCGTGCCCGGGACCGTCAAGGATGGAAGGCAGCTATAGCTCAGGTTTAGATCCTCCATGGATCGCTGGCCTGATAAGTAAGTAAGTAAGTAAGTGGTTGTACGTTGACAGTATCTGGTTGGCGCGACGACACGTCTCGTGTCCTTTGATCCTATTCTGTTTAATGCCATGGCGTAGGGCGAATTTTCCTACCACTCGTCCAAAGATGTCTTCCATACTCAACCTTGCATTGAAGCCTCGTAGAGAGAGTGATCTATCTAGGAGTTCATAGAAGTCTTCCTTGAAAGATAGCCACCTTATTCCCCCATGGACAGTCGCAATAAGCACTGCTCCAGTGCGTCGAAGGCATGCCGGACTGGCAACCAACTGCCGACTAAATGGAGTCACAATTGAATAGCTTAACATCATTTATTTAAATATAACTTAAACAAATAAACACCACATGTATTATAGAGAAAAGTTATTAAAAGTTCTGAAGATCGCCTAGAGTGGCCCGTTTTTTTGCATTTTAAATTCATTTTATTTCAGAAAAATCTTATAATTATCTTACATGCCAGACAAATTGAGTAAAACTAGCTTACATTATAACTAACCTTAATGTCTTACTGACCCTACTAGAGTGGCCCTCCTCTTCTTCACGTGGCCACTTCGTCGTTCATATCCTCTAGATCACGATCGTGCTTTGCTTTCAGTGCGGTAAAACGAAGAAAGTGGGAAACAAAGAGTTAATTTCCTTATTCTTCTACATTTGCTACACCATTTCGACCTCCTTGGCCATACGCTCCTCCCAGCCTCGATTGCGCTCTTGTAGCGATTTCTGAAAGTTGTTCACCAACTCATTACGTATGTCGTACTCCTGTTGAGTGAGGGCCCTCTTCAAACGAGCCACCTTCACCATCAGTCTTTCGTTTTCATTTCGTAACCTGGAAAGCCAAAACAAGGTCATCTCTTCCCCGGACCGTATGGGTATGAGAAAAACTCAGGTGGAATTCTCCTCGAGCAACGAATAAAGTTGCGTAGTGTCCTGTGCGGCTGTGCAATTCTTATCCTGAGCAGCATGCTCCACAAACCACGAATACCTCGCGTTGCGACCATTCTTGGAAGTCGGCTGCTTAAACACAATCATGCCGATCATTGAATAGGGCGGATTGACTGCGGCGGGAGTTAATCCGATCCGCATCACTTCACTTCCGCAGTTTAACCCTATCATTGAATACGTCGGATGCACTACATTATCGGTCGGAAGAACCTCATTACTGATCTTCTTTTATATCAGCTGGGTTCTGTCATTTTGAATTCTTTGTACTGGTTTGTACAAGAAATTTATTTCAAATTGGGAATTAATTGAAAGTATCGACACAATTGCTATTCTTTTCGACTTGGAGGAAGATTAATGTGATTGCCGAATTATTCGTCACAAAATAAGAAGTATGACAAAGAATATATTTTTGTTACCCAATGCTAAGTGGATAAGAATTTTCTGTGTGTGTGAGTGTGTTTGATGAGGAACATGGATCAATAGAATTCGTTTTTAGACTTCTTTATCGACATTTACTCACTTGCGTTTTCAATGATGGCAAAACAGAAAAAGTGAGCGATTCTCCCGCCGCAGTCAATCCGCCGGATTCAATGATCGGCATGAATATTCTTCGCAATCGATGCGAATCCCAAGACATTCATGTTCTCCTCGAAGTACTTATCCGATGGCGTAATGTTGACAATCGTGCTTATCTTCTCCTTGCCCAACAATGCAGACTGCAGCAACATCATCAACTTGGACTCTCTGAATGGAATCACATCAGCATTCTTCTTCTTTTGGTTATAAGCGGCGTCTAGACACCGTCCCAGAACCATCAGTAACGTGTTGATTCGTTGAGCTTCCTTCAATTGACTACCAACGATTCCTGTCTTACCAAGACGTTCCGAGCCAGCCAAGTCGCAGAACTTGTAAGTGATCAGTCTGAAGATCCCGGGATGCGAGTTCTTGATTACGTCCACGAAGAAAATGCAATGTGATCAGGTGGAATTGGAATTGATAGCCGTCGGAGCATACTGCACTTTCTGCATGCCATAGGTCAGCAGTTTGAAGGCATCCGCGGCCAATTTCGCATGTACCGACGTTATATCCTTGATAAACACTTTGCCATCGTTCATAACGATCTCGTGATTCTTTCTCCTGACGCTTGCGGACGGCATAATCGGACTGAGCAGGTCGTGGACTTGCTCATTGTAGGTCTCGACGAACGACACCCAAATGTACATGGAAGTGTTGTCCAAAACGGTTGTCTGGAACTCATGCTCAGACGAGATTGTCTGCTGGAGACGGTTATACACAGATTGCACATCGTTACATGCCGACACTGTTGTTTGACGCATAAGCATCTCCTTGCGAATCGATTCGTCGTCCACTTTTGACCACTTTTACTGTAGGTCGCGAGTACAAATTGCTCGCGTAAAGCGAATAGATATTCTCCAAGGCACGCGGTATGATGCCAGGCTTCTCCATGTCACCCAACAGAGTATAGGTCTTGCCCGAACCCGATGTACCATACGTCAGGACGGTGAAGTTATCTTCCGCCTCGATCTTGGCACGAATGCTTTCAGATCAGAATTAGTTCATATTCTTAAAACTTTAATTTACAGGTTTCAGAAACATTTTCGTTTAAGCAAAGCAGCGTTTAGAGATTTATTTGGGGAAACTCAACCGAGGCTGAAAAAAAAGTGAGAACACCTCCATCCCAGATATGCTAAAGCTTGCTACCGCCTTGCGTTTCTGTGCCCATGGTTCCTACCAGCTAAGTGTGGGCAATGAAAATTGCCTTGGGCTAGCGCAATCCACCGTTTCGTCGGTTCTAAAAGAAGTTTTCGAAGTGATTGAGACAAAAATATGCCCGAAGTGGATTCTTTTCAGTCAATCAGAAAGTGAAATCAGAAGAGCGAAGATACATTTTTCTGAAAAGAGTCGAATACCAGGCGTAATTGGCTGTATCGATGGGACTCATATTAGAATCGCGTCTTCAGGGAAAGAGTTGCAGCATTTGTATTACAACCGGAAAGGTTTTTATAGCATCATGCATGCCATGATAGTACATAATTTCGTTAGTAAGTGTATTGTTTTTGATTCCTTTTAATTTTAGGTTTGTGATGACAAAATGATTATAAGGATCGGCACACGACTCCCATGTCTTTAACATGTCAAGCTTGAAGACAATTTTAGAATAAAGGTACCACAGCGGGGAAAGACAAACATGGTTATTAGGTTGTCCAATTTCTCTTTTTTATTACTGATAGCTAATTCCTATTAATTTTAGGAGATGCTGGGTACGCATTAAAACCATATTTAATGACTCCATATAGGGATCCTGAAAGAAGTTCGTTGGAAAGTGTATTTAATACGCAACATGCAAAGGCCAGGAATATTGTTGAGCGGTCAATTGGCGTACTGAAAAATAGATTTCGATGTTTATTAGGAGCGCGCCAACTGCATTATAGCCCTAAAAAGGCTTCACAGATTACAAATGTTTGTGCAGCTTTGCATAATATTTGTATAAAATACAACATCCCTCAAGAGGAAGAAGAGATGCATGAAAAGACGAGCAGACCATATTCCAATGAATTGCAATATGAAGATGACCTTTCTGAAGCAAATGAAGCTGCACAGATAAGGAATAATATTCTTTTTTCGTTAACTTCATAGTTATTATTTAATAATGAACAAAAATTTGTACAACTGAAGTCGTTCAATTCATTTCAATCACATTTGTTTCTTATAAAAATAAAAGTAAATAATTAAAAATATAGAGGGCGCCACGGCGCAGTGGTTAGTGTGTTGGACTCTGACGCATGATGAGCGAGTTCGAATCCCGATAACACCAACGCCATCGAATGTTTATTTCGCGGCGGGGTACTGGCAAAACCCTCCGTAGTATAACTTGCCTGGAAAAAGCTTCTCGACTCTCGCCGTTCGGAATCGGCATTAAACTGTAGGTCCCTTTCACCTGTGGGAAAAATAAATCACACACACCATGGGTGATTGAAGAGAAGCTTGGCTCTGGTCCTTCATGGGATGTAACGCCACCAAAAGAAAGAAGAAGAATTAAAAATATATTAAATTTATTTGTAAAAAAGGAAAGAGCAGTTAAAGTGCACTGTAAAAAAATATTGTTTAAATATTATTATAAGGGTGGGCTCTCTGTAGCTCCAAGATTTGTTGTTTCAAATTAAGTTCCTGTCTCCTATCTCTTTGGCTGCATTCTACTTCGTTTTTTAAGATCTTAAATTTTTCTCTTTTTATTGCTAAGCAGTCTCTTTGAAAATCTTTACACATGTAGTATCTTTTTCTGGCATATTCTTCAGTATTCTTGGAACTTTCTTTAATTTGTTGCATAGTATCTAGGAGACTTTTGTAAACATTTTCTTGATTTTCCGTCTGAGTGCTTAATAACCTGAACCTGTCTTCTTTGACGACTTTGCTTTGGTTCATTATTCGTTGCTCGCTTGCCGGTGGTATTTCAGGAACTGTTTTTTCTTTTTCCTGGCAAAATGCATTCCCAGTTGGGTCTTGCTCTGAAAACATTTTATTTTCCCCTAAACCGAATTCTCTTCCAGGTGGGTCCATATAGGTATCCATTTCCAGCAGGCCTATAACGCTTTCCTCTAAGTGGCTAAACGAGTGTAATTTGTTTGGTCCACCGCCGGTTGATTTCATTTCCAATTTGTTCTATGCCTTCTTCTTTCGCGTTTTAAATTTGAAATCAGTCCAAACCTAATTATTAAATTCAAATTAGCACTCACATAATTATTATGCGAGTTTTTCCCCTTACCTTTACCCATTTCTCCCAACTACGTATGGGAGGACCATGGCTATTTAGCTCCGTTGTTAGCATTTCCCACCGTCCTTTTGCCTGCGTTCCCTTCGCCAAGTCGGGATTTAGTTCCATATAGGAAACCATGATTTCCATCCGCTTTTTATTTGTCACCAGTTTCGCCCTAAAATATTTCTTATTTTATTATTCGTTCAGTGTTATTTTTCCATTAAAAAAACTTACATTTTGTTCGGAATTAAATTGTGAAACACCAACCATCGATCGCAAATTTCCAATCGACTACGAACGACTGTCAAATCGACAAGTATCGATCGCTATAATGATTCACAATACCAACACTCGACAATCGTCGATTATCGATCGACTATCGACACTCACAATACGGGCCAAAGTGTTTTTCCATCTGATTTTTGGCGGTATTACCGCTCGAATCTAGTTGCGAGGTCATCAGCACGTTTTCGGAAACCCTGTAGCTGGAACAAATGGGCTCATTGTGCAACGGGCGCAGTCGCAGGTAGATGAGTGCGCCCTCCTGATCTGGTGTACTATTAGTGCTTATTGCTGATGCAGTTTCCTCGCACGATGAAAAGTCCTCATCGTCGATTGCGGCAACGTCTTGAAAGAGGGCCACTTGCCGTTTGGGACACGGTCGATAGCGCCTATCAACACTAGGATCTCGTGAGACGAGGAACGAGCGCACCTCTCGCCTTTCGGGATCAACCGGATTCGGCATTGTTCAATTAAACGATGTAGTAACTATAAATCAGAGACAAATATAATATATAGAGTCATTATGAACTTAAAAAACAAAAATGCTTGCACAAGTGAGGGTGTATCAAGTATTCTGATAAAAAATATTGCTTGGCAAATAGTAGATGTATTGAGCTATTTGTTTAATCTAAGTATCATTTATGGATGTTTTCCAAATCCACTAAAATGCGCAGAGGTAATTCCACTTTTTAAGAAAGGTAACAAAAAAGATGTGTCCAACTACACACCCATATCGTTATTACCTACATTTTCAAAAGTACTAGAGAAAATTATCAAAAAGAGAATGCTTAAATTCTTGGAGAAAAATAAGTTCTTTTCGTGTAATCAATTTGGCTTTCTTCTTCTTCTTCTTAGTGGGCGCTACAGTTCGGGGTGAACCTGGGCCTCAACCAACATGCCCCTCCATCTAGCACGATCTTTCGCTAGCCTTTTCCACTGCCGCACAACCAGTTGGCTGAGGTCCCCTTCCACCTGTGTGCGCCATCTTAAGGGCGGCCGTCCTCTGCTTCTTCGTCCCTCGGGGTCGGATTCAAAGACTCTCCGGGCTGGAGCTGTGGTGTCCATTCGCTCTACATGGCCCAGCCATCTTAGGCGTTGAATCCGTAGACGCCTGACTAGGCTCACGTCGCTGTACAGCCCGTAAAGTTCGTGGTTGAATCTTCTCCTCCATCCCCCGTCTGCGCTTAGAGGCCCGAAAATCACGCGCAAAATCTTTCTCTCGAACCGACCAAGGGCCTTCTCATCCGCTTTTGATAGTGTCTATGCTTCTGCGCCGTACAACAGGACCGGGATGATAAGGGTCTTATATAGAGTCAACTTTGTCGTTCGGGAGAGGGCTCTATTACTCAGTTGCCTCCTGAGCCCAAAGAAACAGCGATTGGCAAGAGTGATTCTGCGTTTGATTTCGGAACTGATGTCGTTGTTTCAGGTCACTGCGGAGCCAAGGTAGACGAAGTCCTTAACTATCTCGAACTTATGTCCGCCTATACAAACGTTCTGGCCGAGACGTTGGTGTTGAGCGTCCTTTTTTGATGACAGCATATATTTAGTTTTGCCCTCGTTTACCGCCAAACCAATTTTCGCCGCCTCCATCTCAATACTCGCAAACGCCTCATTGACATTTCGCTGTGATCTACCTATTATGTCAATATCGTCGGTGTATGCAAGGAGTTGCGAGGATTTGAAATAGATTGTGCCTCTTCTATTGGCCAGTGATTTTTGCACAATCATTTCCAATATGATGTTGAAGAAATCACACGACAGCGCATCGCCCTGCCTAAATCCTTTTTTGACATCAAAACTATCGGTAAGGTGTTCACCGATTCGGATGGAGCAGCGAGCGTTCTCCAAAGTTATCCTGCATAGTCTGACGAGTTTAGCAGGTACGTCAAGGGTAGACATAGCGTTGTATATCTCGTCTCTAATTACGCTGTCGTATGCGGCTTTGAAGTCGACAAATAGGTGGTGAGTGTCGACTTGACATTCATTGGTTTTCTCCAGTATTTGCCGTAGTGTGAAGATTTGGTCGATGGTGGACTGGACCCTGGCCTGAATCCGCACTGATAAGGACCTATCAGCTTATTTACAAAAGGCTTCAGGCGTTCACACAAAACGGCAGAGAAGATTTTGTAGGCGACGTTAAGGAGACTTATTCCTCTATAGTTGGCGCAATCAGAGGGGTCTCCTTTCTTGTGGATCGGGCATACGATGCTGAGACTCCATTCCTCGGGCATGCTTTCCTCTAACCATATCTTACGGATGAGCTGGTGCATGCTCCCAACCAGGTCATCCCCAGCTGCCTTGAAGAGCTCAGCAGACAGTCCGTCTGCGCCAGCAGCTTTATTCGACTTGAGCTTCGATATGGCAATCTTAACTTCGTCGAGGTCAGGGGGACAGAATTCTCTGCGGTCTCCGTCGATTAGAAATGGATCATTCTGCCTGACAGCGATATATTGACAAACATCGCCGTTATACAGTCTGCAGAAGTGGTTTTTCCATATTCTCAGCATCGACTGCGGTTTTACTACTAGGTGTCCGTTCTCATCCCTGCAGGCTTCTGTTCTGGCTTTATAACCTTGGCATGTTCGCTTTATCTATTGATAAAACTTTCGAACGTCACGCCTGCAGTAACACCTCTCCAAATCCTCAATCGCGCGCTTCTCGTGCTCTTTCTTCTTTCTTCTAAGATGCTTATGCTCCTCCCTTCTCTTTAACCCGTAGAGCTCACGAGCTGCTCTTGTTCTTTTATGCAGCGAGGCCTTATATGCATCCTGCTTCGCTGTATGAATCCTCCTGCACTCGTCATCGAACCAGGTGTTTCTTCGTGGTGGAGCCTTGAAACCCAAAACTTCGGATGCAGAGCTTTTCAGGGCTTGTTTGCAAAGGCTCCACTGCTGTTCTATTGATAGCGTGGAGTATTGAGGTGTATTGGAGAGCTTAAGGGAGACGCGATCGGTAAAAGCACGAGCGGTTTCTGGCGATAGTAGCTTTCCGACGTCATAACTTTGTATTCTTACTCTACTCCGTTGCGTTCGTGATATCCGTAAGCGCATCTTGGCTACTACAAGATAGTGGTCCGAGTCGATGTTAGCCCCTCGGAAAGTTCGAACATCAAGAATAGTGGAGGAGTGTCTGACGTCGATCGCGATGTGATCAATCTGGTTGGTAGTCGATTGATCAAAAGACCGCCAGGTGCCTTTGTGTATATCGAGGTTCGGGAAGCGCGTACTGGCTAGAAGGAGATTTCGCCCCGTAGCAAGATCAATCAGCCTGTGTCCGTTGTCGGAGGTGGTGTCGTGTAGGCTATGTTTGCCGATGACTCGTTCAAATATGCTTTCCTTACCCAGCTTAGCAGTGAAGTCTCCTAGTACAATTTTGATGTCATAGCTGGGACATTGGGCAATTTGGCTTTAGACCTGGTTTATCAACAGAGGACGCTATTCTTAGAGTGTGCAGTCAACTTCATGAAGGGTTAAACAAAAATATGTCTACTATGGCCCTATTCATAGACATGACAAAGGCTTTTGATATGGTTGACCATCAGTTATTATTAGACAAATTATATAGTGATGGATTTAGGGGAACAACACATAAGTGGTTCAAAACATATCTTAAAGACAGAGTTCAAAAAGTGAAAGTAAATCGTGTTTTTAGTAACCCACTTGTTTTAAAAAATGGAGTGCCTCAGGGTTCTGTACTAGGGCACTTTTATTTTTAATTTATATTGAATCAATTTTCCGACAGCAATTCAACGGAATAGCTACTGCATTCGCTGATGATATAACCTTTACATACACATTCCAAAACCAAATTGATTGCATTACGAAAATTGGAGAAGACCTAGAAAAATTTAGAGTGTGGTTTGCTAAACATAAGTTACTGATTAGCGAAAAAACCAAGTTATTGACATTGAAATTATCCGGCAATAATGCACCAGAATACAACATTCGCTTTCACTCGCATGAATGTACCAGATTTAGTCTACCGCTTCATTCATGAGGCATACAACATTTTTATGAACAAAATACGTGTTCCGAAAAGTGTTTTATAATTGAATCAGTCAAGAATTTTAAATATCTAGGAGTCTTATTAGATCAAAATCTGAACTGGAAGGATCATCTACAACAAATAAAATCACACATGTACCTGGTGGCTCGTAAACTGTTTCTTCTCAAACCATACTGCTCAAGGAAAGTATTATCAAAATTTTACTATGGACTGGTACACCCTAAATTGCAATATGGCATTGTATTGTTACGAACTATTCAATCCCCACACCAAATAGGGTTCGGACCACTGGATTGCGATAAACTACAATTGTCCTTTTTATTTAAATTGAAACACACACACTTTTAATTCTTTCACCACAGATCAATTATCTGTGTAGCTTCACCACTTTTCTTTATTATCCAATACTATCCACTTTAAACTTTATTACACAATACACAAACCTTTATTGAAAGCTTTTCTTTTCACACTGGTTGATCACACCGACTTGTCACACGCTGTTTTATACCACAAAACTGAATGAATGTCGAGGGCGAGTGTTCGCGCTTATATAGCTCCCGGTCCACCTTCTCGAACGTTCGCCGTTGGAAGTCCCCCTTCGGAAATCTCTAAAACGCTCTCACAATTCCATTGGAAGTTGACATCATTCCAATCCCCGCTTCCAGAGAGCTTTCGAACTTCGACGGCGAAATTCGAACTTAACCGTCCGTTTGCATCTCCGCAACAGTATGTTGGGGAGGATCATATTACAATGCGATTAGACCAGTCTTGATTGCTCAAAAATATCTCATTCGAATTCTCACCAGTTGCAATCGTCGTGTTCAAAGTTGGCCTTTGTTTAAAAAATGTAATATTTTACCAATAAGACACTTATATGTTTTTAAAGTTCTTAGAGAATTCTTTAAGCAAAGCGGAAACATTCCTAGCAGGACTAATTTAACTTATAATTTAAGGACAAATAACGCGGGTTTAGCTAACGTACCAATTGCACATACAACACATTTTTCCAATTTTTTTACTTTTACTGCCCCATGCTATTTCAATAAACTTCCACATTCCATACGTTTAACCAATAACTATAATAGTTATATAAACAAAATAAGAGCTTGGATTTTTACCATTGACCTTACTCATATTGAACTACTACTACGAATTAAAATTGGTAGAAAAAGGATCTTTTATGGAACTATCTTCTTATTATTATTTTTGTTTTTCTCTAATTAATGTTTATTTATTTATTTCATGTCAATTGTATATATGTATATTTATTTATTTATTTAAATTTGTTATTCTTATTATGGTCTGTATCCGTGTATTTCAATGCCACCCCACATCAGAAATGTAAACGAATTTATGTAAACCACAATGAAGTGTCGTCTAACACTAGTTTCTGACTTTGTCATCAATTAAATGGCGACTACTATTTATTCATTCGTAAGTTAATACTAAAATGTTATTGCTCTGTATTGTTATTATTGTGTAATGATGTAATGAATAATGTAATAAAAAAAAAATATATATATGTATGGGAAGAAAAAAGAATAAAGACACAGTTTTTCATATCATTTTCATAATTTTTTTTTTGTATGTATGTATGTATGTATTTAGCAGCTTTAATAAAGAATTACAATAATTTACAATTACATAAGAATAAAGAAATTTGGTGACATTCTGTATTTTGATTACAAGTAATTAAAAATAGTGTCGAATGCCACTTCATGGTACTTAAAACTAAACTAAAAGGTAGTTAAACTTGTGGGGTAACATTAAAGAAAACACATAAAATAAATATACATATATTGAACTATCATCATTTAAAACTAGAGCTTACATCAAATAAAAATAGAACAAATATTAATTAGTAAATATTTTGAAATAAATAATAGCACGATTGAATTATAATACGGTAAAATTACATTAAAGAAAGAAAGAAATGTACATTGTAAGAAATGAAATATTAAATAAGCAACAATTTTTAGATAAACGGTTATCTCATAGGTCGTCAATAGTTAAAATTAAAGGAGTGAACATGACATTAATGATTCTAGCCTGGTGTAGTTAAAGCTAAATAGCCAACATTTTACTCTTTTTAAAAACAAACCAGACATTGAAATTGCCCTGAGTGACTGAGGGAGTTTATTAAATAACCGATAAGATGAAATGGAGTAAAAATTACGAAAAGCAGTGGTATGAAAAGTAGGTACAGGTAACATATATGTGTAATTTCCACGTAAATTATAAGCCGAAGTTAAACGGTAATTGCGATTTCCCGACCTCATAAAGAAGGTTCTTAAGACCTTAAAACAATATAAATGACGAACAGGAAGAATTTTTACGTCACAAAACAATGAATAACTAGGGTGTCTACTGGGTTTCCGACAAATTTTTCTTAACACATTTTTTTGCAAATATAGTAGCGGTTGTATTCTATGAAAATAAACACCTCCCCAACACGCGATACCGTATTGTAGCTTAGAATCGAAGATTCCATAGTATATCGTTCTAAGGAGTTGTTTAGAGCAGATCTTGCTGAGGTAAAAGAAGTGTCTGAGAGTGTTTCGAAGATACTTTCTTAGGGAATCTACATGGTTAATGAAACTCATTCTTTGGTCAATAATAAGTCCTAGATATTTAAACTTATCAACTCTTTCGATTAAGAAACAATGTTGGTTACAATTTGCGTCACTACAATAGGATGGGTAAGAATCAGTACAGTTACAAAAGGATAATTTATATCTTTGACACTCAGGCGCATGGAAATAAATATGGGGATCAAAGTTAATTGCTGACAGACTGTAGAACATTATTTTGGTTTTGGAACTTATTATCAAATTATGATGTGCAAACCACTTTCTCAATAAGTCTAGGTCCCAATTAATGTCAGAGACCAGATTCAAAGGACTACTGCAGCCATAGGAAAAACCGACGTCGTCGGCGAAAGCGGTAGGCTTTCCTTTAAAATTAAGTGAAAACAATGAGTTTATATAAATTAGAAACAAGATAGGTCCCAACACAGAGCCCTGGGGAACTCCTAAATTCAAATATTTGATTTCGCTCCTTATATCATCTAGTTTGACCCTTTGAGCTCTATTTGTAAGATATGATTTAAACCATTCCAGTATAAATCCGCGAAAACCAGCTTTTTCCAATTTACCTAGCAATATATTATGGTCAACCATATCAAAGGCTTTGGTGATGTCTATAAATAATCCTTTCGTACATTTTTTCTGGTCTAGGTTAGACATTAAATGTGAACAAAATTGCAACAGTGCATCTTCTGTTGATTTCCCTTTTTGAAACCCAAATTGAGAATAACTGAAGAACTTGATAGAGTTGAGAAAGTTAACTATTCTATTTTTCATTAGTTTTTCAAAAACTTTACTCAGAACTGGAAGAAGCGAAATTGGCCTATAGTTTGATATTTCCGTATCAGTGCCTTTCTTAAGCAGAGGTATAACATCTGCACATTTAAAAGCTTCCGGAAAGACCCCTTCATAAACACAACAGTTAAAAATATACACCAATATATCCAAAACAAAGCAAGCAATTTTTCTGACAACAATACTGGGAATATTATCTACACCACAAGAATTGGATTTTTTTAGAGTGCCAATCGTTTTAAGCACTTCAAAAGGCGTTATAGGCTTGAAGACAAAACTATTACTTTGGGACTGTTCAGGACGAAGGTACGAAGATTTACACAAAGTGCAGTAATTCAGTGTTCGAGAAGGCAATAGACTCCTGGCTACATTCGTAAAGTAAGAATTAAATTCATTGGCGATTGCAAATTGATCAGATACTTCACATTGACCGACTTGAATAATAGTAGGCTTTTTAGTGGAAGAAGGTTTATTGAGAATGTTATTTACTAAATTCCAAGCATTTTTTAAATCACCCTTAACTGCATCAAACTGATTACGGTAGTAAACATCGCGACATATCGGAATTTCCTTTTTAAGTTCAGAACACAATTTGTTATATTTCAACCTTAAGCTGGAGTTATTAGGGAACCTTTTACATTTGAGACCAAGTTTGTTTTTGTATTTTACTTTCTGTAATAAGTACGTCGAGATCCATGGTTTAAGTCTTTTACATGCATTTTTTGTTATCACAGAAGTTGTACAGTTGGAAACATGTTTACTTAGTGAATTAATGGGAAAAAACATTTTCCCAACATTCAAACATTAAACAGGTATTCAATTTTCTAAGGTTGATTTTAATTTCTTTAGTATTCAACTTCGTAATTTTATTAATTTTGGAGTTTAATTTCTTAACTAAAAGTCCAACCATCGAGTGATCAGTTATCATTAGGCTTAGAATAAAATTTTCACAATTGCTAAAAGAAATATTTTTGAATCGAGCAAAAATATGGTCCAGGCATTTACCTGAAACAGGCCTAGTAGGTTCATTGATAAGGCAAGTTAAACCACGGGAAGCTAATAGGGCCAAGTAATTTAAAATGGAATCATTAGTTTCCAAAATATTCAGATTAAGATCCCCTAAGATGATTAAATTTTTTGATTTTTCTTTAACTAATAGACCAGCAAGTTCATTTATAAATACTGGGACATTGAACATATGTAATCTATATAAATTAATAAAACAAATATTCACTTTTTGTAAAAACTTATTTATTTCCTTTTATATCAACTCCTCTATGAGGAGGTCCGATCTTCTTCGCTTTCGGGAGACTTCTACCCAAGCTCGATGGGGAAATCAAGCCACAACGCGCTTTGTTATTTGATGTTTTGTTTGCTGGGTTTACATTGTTGATTGTGTTCAGCAGACGTGTTGTCTTCGTACATAACTATCCCCATCCTTAAATGAAGCCGTCCTCGGCTTCTTGCAAATACTTTTATTTAATAGTTCATATTACATATTAAGGTATCTAGTTTTCAACAAATATATTTAATATGGAATTCATTGTTAATTCATTTTCAATTACACATTTTCAGTAATGCTATTTTCCTTGGATTACAGAAAGTATTCTTATTTAATAAATATATATATATATATATATATATATATGTATAAAAAATCTTAACTACCAAATGTTTTCAAGGCTTACAGGGTAATTAATAACTAAAACGAAATATGTGGGTTTTCTATTATCTATCTTTTGTTATAAACAAATACTTTGTTAGAAAAAGAAATAGAATTACTGATTTAATTTCTTAACCTTCTTTAATATATAATTTTTATCTCAGATTATCTTTGTGAATTTTTTTGCCGTTAATAAGAACCGTAGTTCCTAGGTCCTTTTGAACCGTCTTTTCGATAAAAACCTTAGAGAATTTGTTACCAATGCGTCTATTTGTTCGCACAAAAACTTTGTCGCCTGGTTTGAATGTCTGGGTTTGTCTATTTTTGTTGTGATAGTCTAGGTTCGCCTTTTGAGCTTTAATTAACTTTCCTCTGATCTCATCTCTTAACGCTGTTGGAATTGAGTGAATGATGTCAATTGGTCTGTAGTTTGTTACCGAATGAATCGTCCTGTTGTACTTAGCCGTGGCAAGTAAAAGGAGCTCACTGGGATCACTAATATTTTGTTCAAATTTTGTGCATCTTGCTATTTCCGATAAAGTGCTGTGGAACCTCTCTACCTGTCCGTTCGTGGTACTGTGAAAAGGTGGGGTAGTGAAAATAGTTATTGCGAAGTGATTTCTTAGCATTGATCTAATGGTTTCTGAGTTAAGTGATCTTTCGTTATCACAAATTATTGTTTTTGAATTTTTAAAAATGTTCAGTAATTCCAAAAGAGGGTCTTTAATATCAATTATTGCACGGGATTTAATTGGCTTTACCACAGCAAATTTTGAAAATTTATCTAATAATGTGAGAAAATGAGTTCCGGCAGTAGTATAAATGTCTAAATGAAGAATTTCACCGGGGTGGTGAGGTATGGGGGTTTCTCCTATCTGAGGCTTTGGTGGATGCCTCTGATACTTTGCCTCATGGCAAATTTTACAGTTTGAAACTATTTGCTTTAAATGTTTTCGAATATTAGGAAAGAAGTAATCTTTCAGAACTTGCTGGGTGTTTTCACGCGCAGATCGATGAGCTCGATTGTGTTCAGCAGTGAGAATTTCTAGTTGATCAGTTGGATTAAAAATGTCTGTGACCATTTGTTCGGTATGAAAGAACTTCACTGAAGGAAACGAAGAAATTAGCTTATCCTGAATTTTGGCTAAAGTTTGCAAGTCGCAATGAATTGCGTTAACGACATCCGGGTTAATAGTTTCTTTAAAGAGTTTAAACAGATTATCTAGGCTATTGAATGTAACTGTGTGTCTAATTTGAGTTTTAAAAATTATTTTGGTTATTTTTGACAGATCAAACCCCTCCTTGAGGATTATTTGATTTCTGAAGCAGTTGACTGGATTCTGAATACTGCCTATTGTTCGGGTGAGGGATTTTTCGGAATGAAGAGTTGAGGAAGTTGAGTCTAAAGATTGATCCAAAGTATTTATATGCTGTCTTGATAAGGCATCGGCAACAAAGTTTTCTTTCCCGGGCTTATAAAAAAAAGATGGTGAGAATTCTTCAACGAAAGCCCTCCACCTCTTAATTTTCGAATTAGGGTTTTTGTCCGAAATAGCAAACGTGAGTGGTTGGTGGTCAGTATAGATGTTGAGCTGTTTCACTCCATAAAGATAGTTTCGAAGTTTCTGCAGTGACCACACTATAGCCAGAAGCTCCCGCTCATTTGTAGCATAGCTTTCTTCGGTAGAGGACAATGTTCGAGAAATCATTGTGATGGGCCTACCGCCTTGAGAGAGCACAGCGCCAAGTGCTTGGGACGAAGCATCCGTTGTCAAGTCAAATGGTTTCTCAAAATCAGGGTAAAGAAGCAGTACATCTTCTGAAGCTAGGATTTTCTTAATCCTATTAAAAGCCTGCATTGCATCCGTATCTAACTTTATTTTCGTATTTTTGGATAGATTGGTACCTAGATGTCCATTCTCACCTCGTAAATATTTTGTGAGGGGTTTCGAAACTTGTGCATAGTCTTTAATGAATCGACGATAGTACCCCGAGAGCCCAAGAAAAGATCGTAGACTGCGGAGTGTCTTAGGAATTTCATAACCTACAATGTCCTTTACTTTTTCAGGGCACGTTCTTATTCCCTTTTTCGACACTACAAATCCTAAGAATTCAACCTCTTCCTTAAAAAATATAGATTTTTCAAGAGAGACCCTCATATTTGCTTCATAAAGCTTTACAAGGATTCGCTCAACGTCTTTGATATGATCTTCTTTTGTTTTTGAGAAGATAATGACATCATCGATGTAAACATGGCAGGTTTTACCAATATCTTCCCTAAGAACATCATCTATGGCTCTTTGAAAAATACTCGGTGCATTTTTCAGGCCAAATGGAAGTCTGCAAAACTCAAACTTTCCGTTATTAACGGAAAAAGCAGTCTTCTCTCGATCCCGTTCAGAAAGTTTTATTTGGTGAAATCCTGCCTTCAAGTCAAGTGTGGTAAATAATGCAGCTTTCCCAAGGTTAGCAAGTATAACTCCAGTATCTGGAATCGGGTATTTATCACTTATTGTTTTACTATTTAACTTTCGAAAATCTATGACTAGACGCATTTTCCGCCTACCAAGTTCATCGACACCTTTCTTGTCAACAACCCAAATGGGGTTGTTGTATGGGGATCGAGATGGTCTAATAATTTCATTACGCAGTAAATTTGCAACTTCACTGTTGACAAACTCAGTTGCAGCCATAGGATACGGGTAAGACTTCGAATAGACTGGGTTATTGTCAGTAGTCCTTATAGCTGCAACAACATTCGTGGTAAATGGCAATGATTCATTTGGGTCAGCGAAAACTTTCGATTGTCGGTTTAATACCGTAGAAAACTGTTCTGGAAGGGTGGGGTCAATGATTGAGGAGACATTGTTTACATCTCTGCAATGGAAATAAAGTAATTTCTCTTCATTTCCATTGTAGGACAAAATTCCGTTCATTAAGTCGAGATGAGCAGCTATTTCTTTAAGTAGGTCAAATCCGATAATGCCGTCAAATGAATTAAGGGTTGGGAGTACAAAAAATGTTGTATTCCTATCAAAAAGATTTATAATGCACTTTGACGTTATCTGGCTAGTTCCATGTATAGATTTTACAGAAAACGGTGCATTGACTAGCTTGATGGCTTTAAGTGTGCTGAAATTCTTAATGTAATTCTTTGCAGCACCAGTGTCTACTAAGAGCTTTATTTCTTTCCCCGCCAATGTTCGGCTAATATATGGCAGGAGGGACCTTCCCCTAAAAAATTAATTTCGTCTGATATTTCTGGGATTTCATTGCTCCTGATATTATTATATCCAATCTCATGAGTTTCGCTGTCGATGAATTGCTTTTCATTACAAGAGGTGCAATTATGTAACCCTTCACTGTGAATATTCAAATCCTCATCTGAATTGTATTGGTTGATCATATTAGTATTTGAGGTCAACTTTTGCTGATTAAGATTATTTATTCGTTGAAGCTTCGGAAGGGTTCGCCTATCAGATTCATAATGTCGCTTACATGGTCTAGTCTGCTCGTAGGGGTTATTAATAGGTCTTTGGAAATGATTGAGGTCTTCCGAATTTTTCCGAAAATTACGATTGGAGTTATTTACAAGTGGCTGGAAGTTATTCGGACTTTGTATAGATTTTTGAAAATTGTTTGGATTTCTGGCATGGGAAAGGGTTGGATCCACGTCCATGGGAACTGTCTTATGACGAATTTGGTCGGGAAAAACTTGTCTGTAATGAGGTGAATAATGTGGGTTATATTCATTGACGTTAAGGAACTGTCTAGGCACAATGTGATTGGATCCCAAGTATTCATTTCTGTTGAAAAATGAATTTGCAAAAGCAAGCCTTGTTTGGTTTGCCTCTAGTTCCTGTGCAAGGGCTAAAGCGCTTGGCAAATCGGTAGGTCGAGATGAAAATATAATATCGCCCATAGGTTTCCGCAAGCCCGAGATAAAAGTCCTTAAGGCATCTTGACGATACTTATGACTTAGAGAATCAGTCAGAGGTTTATTGCCCTCATGTTGCATTAAAGTCTTGTTAATAATCATAGTTAATTTCTTTTCTACCTCATCATAAAACTCATGAATTGTCATTTTACCTTGGCGTAAGGTGGACATTTCCTGTTCTATCAGATAAACAGGTCTTTTGTCAGAATACGTGAAGTCTAGTCTTGCAATTATTGCATTAAAGTTAAGTACTGTATTGAAGGATGCTAGAACTTGATCGGCAGAGCCAACGATTTTATTTCTTATAATGGCCACCGCTTGATAGTGTCCAGAGCTTCCTTCATATGCCTGGAAAGGTTTGTAGGCAGTGAATGCAGCTTGTCGCCATGAAATATAACGAATCTGTTCTCCGCTAAATTCAGGCAGGTATTTGATCAAGTCTAATGATTCGTTGCAAGTTACATTAGGTTCGATTGTTATTGGCTTATATTCTTCAATAAATGTAGGAGTTTCTAATGTTCTTAGTCGAGTCGTAAGTTCGTTGATCGTCGCTTCAAACGCTTTTCGGGTTTGTTCGGTTGCAGCCTGAACTGCAGCGGTTACTACCGCACTCAATTGTTCCGCGTCCATTAAATCAGTAATTTAACAAAAATTATGTGGAAAAAAAAGGAAAATCTAACTAAATACTACGCAATTCAAGTCTTAAACTAACCTTAGTATTATAATATCTTATGTAACTATTGTGGAAAACAATCTAAATTACTATTATTACTAAACTATTATAAATATTATACTATTAACAACTAAGTATTACTAGTACTAAAGAAAGAAAGAGAGAGAGTATGGCTTGGGCTTACAGTAAATTGTTGTTATCTTGCGTTCATTCACAAAGCGTCGGCTTCGGTTGTGGAAACAGTTATTTAATGGCTTGGCTTGGGTTTTTCTCTAATCTTTTATCTAGCAGTTAATCGGTCTGTTTGAAGGGAAATTTCACCACTCAACTGTAACTGTTATTGTTGTTGTTTTAAACTTTTCACTTGTTTCACGAAATAGTTTTAATTTTGAAAATTTGGAATTTATCTTTAACTGATTGGAATTTTTTTCACCTCATCAATGGGGTTACTTATTTGTGGCATCAGCAGAAATTTGATTCGCCGTGTCCGAACTACCTACCAACGCACTTTTGTTGTTTTTGTTTTATAGTTATCACTTGTTTCGCGAAATAGTCTTATTTTTCAAACATTTTTACGCTTATTTTGAATTTTTTTTTCACCTCTTCAATGGGGTTACTTTTACGTAGCACCGGCAGAAAATTTAATTCACTGTGTCCGAACTACTTAGCAACGCGATTTATTATCCTTTATAAGAACTTTTTTTAAAATTCGCGTCGCTCCACGTTGGGCGCCAATTAATAAAACAAATATTCACTTTTTGTAAAAACTTATTTATTTCCTTTTATATCAACTCCTCTATGAGGAGGTCCGATCTTCTTCGCTTTCGGGAGACTTCTACCCAAGCTCGATGGGGAAATCAAGCCACAACGCGCTTTGTTATTTGATGTTTTGTTTGCTGGGTTTACATTGTTGATTGTGTTCAGCAGACGTGTTGTCTTCGTACATAACTTATACGCACAAAAAGACATATACTTCGCATCCAATACTGACGGCAATCTTTAACACATCAGCACTAGAGAGATCAAGACAGATAACATCGAGGACTTTGTAAATATTTTTCACGAAGCAACCTACACCACCAGCAGCGTAATTCTCATTCGTATTAGCGAAAAAGCTAAATCCAGGAATAGTGTAATAATTTTTTTCAAAATCATATATCCAAATCTCTGAGACAAAGACAATATCTGGGATGAAATTAAAAGAGTCAATGTGGGTGACAAGGGCTGTAAAGTTTTCTCTTAAACTCCTGATATTTTGATGAACATACAAAATTTGTCATTAAATTAAATACAATTAAATACAATTGACGCAAATAAAACAGGAACAAACTAACTTCTTCGTTGCAACTCAACAACAGCAATAAGGGCAATAATCAACAACAGCAATAACAGGAATAACCGACGAGCAGCTATTTCAAATAAAAATCGAACGAGAGAAATCTGACGTTTGGGCCGTGGAACCGGTTTGAAGGTAGGTGAACGGTGCTCTTGCGCGTGAGTTTATGAAAAGGCTATGTAAATTTTAAAATAATAGAGGAGGAGGGTTAGTTGCTGACATAAGTAAACATTTATTTGATACAAATGTAGAATTTTCTCCGGAAATACAATTAATTAGAAAATAACTTGGGACATTTCGCATTCCCACTGTGACCGGACCACGACTTTTTGACGTTTCGCACACACATGTTATTGCCTTAGCGCGTATTTTCAATTTCGTTGCATTTTTGCAGCTTTTTTTTTTTTTTGTTTATTTAAGTCGATAAAAGTGGTTTTAAGATGACAACCCGATCTCGCTCGAAGCCAACTAAAAGCCCGAACGACTCGTTGTCCGCTAAAAAAGCATCGAAAGCAGCATCCAAGCAAAGTGCTCTTTTTCGACGAGAAACTACTCCGAAAATCCGAACACTTTAAATTCGAGCATCTTTATCATCCCGGACAGAATAAACATGCTCTTTTCATAGTCGACAAGGATCAGAGGACCCCATACGAAGTCAAGGAATTCACCGAATCCCACCGAAGCTGGTTGATCGCGAAGAACGCCTGTTCGAATGGCAAACTCTATTTCAAGATTCCAATGGATTGCACATTTCTCGCATTGCACTACCTTAAGAAATTATGCTCCGACAAGGCTATCTCCTTGGACAATATCATCGACGAAGATGATTGTTCGGTGCACACATTCATGACTGAGTACGTGCCCACTGATCACTTAAACCTGGTGGCAGACGCAAAGACTGCCGCTGGCATGAAGTTCTACAAATATAATCAAACAAATCAATTCGGTGTCGCAGAATTACAAGAAAAGCGAAATCGAACAGACGGAGGACGAGAATGACTACTTGCGAAACGCCTGCGATATTGTGGGTTCGAATATCGATTCAGCTACACACGAGGAGCTCAAGGAGTACTTGGGTATCAAGGAAATAAGACTACGAATAGTAAGAGAAAATCTTCAAGCGGAGACACGAGTTTGTCGAAAAAAGGAATCGAAAGTTCCCGTTGCGGTGAAGGAGAAGAAGGTCAGTGCGAAGGAGAAGGCGCTGGCAAAGGGTGCGAAAGGCACCAAGAGTATATCGTCGTTTTTTAAGAAATAAACGCTTTTTCAGATAAATTTGAAAACAAGTCGCCTTGTGTCCTTTTCGCATGGGTCTTTGGAGTCGTTTGACTTGGGTTGCGTAAGTAAGATCAACTTGTAGCCTACATCAATGTTGATAGACAACTTGGACTGTTTTAGGGAAGCTGATGTACTATTTCCCTGTAGCCCCTTAAGGGACGTCGAGGACCCCTATTCTGACTTGAACAGAGCGCAAAGCAATAATGCCGTCGATTGCGGGACGAACTTGTTCTCGCAATTATCTACGAAGACAATAGCAACAGGAGATGAAGGGACGAGCATTAACAAGAAGCTTCCTAAATACCATCAAGACGTATTCTGATTGACATTCTCTTCGTCGTGATGATAGTTATCTCGATGATGAGATGTCGGCTGATCTCTTTCAGCTTATTATCGACATGCCTGACATACAAGGTAAGGTCGAAACTCGGGGGGCTCAGCTTGACAGACTGCAAATGGAAGGGCTGGTTAGGCTGTGAACCTGTGCTTTGGTTTTTGGGCAATTTCAAAGAACATTCAAGCCTGCAACCCTAGCCGTAATAAGAAGAATTGGATTACCAAGGAGGGAGGAAGCGAGCAAAGAAGCTGATCGTGTTTAACACGGCATAGCTTCGATCTATGTCCCTGCTCAATCCAAGTTGACATGCAGCTTCCGAGTGGCCCCTCCTGGTTAGCTGCCCAGACACCCGCCGGATAGTGAACTATTGTGTGCAGCGACCAGCCCGTTGTTCCTGTGGTAAAAGGAACCTGGGCGTTCAAGCTGGGCAGAGAAGACATATTTAGATCGATCATAGGAAATCATAGCCTCCAGAACACCGCATCCGACAACGGATTTAGGCTAATTAGGCCTCCTAACATGACATGATCTGAAACTATTTGTTGACTATTGAGTGAAGAAAACAAGTAAGGAAAAGGAAAGCGGAATAAAATAATGCTTATATCCTTAGACGAAGGCTTTTATTTTATTAACTTCCCATATCAGATTTTGACATGTGTCTCCACGTTTCAAGGTCACCAGTATCCAAATCCAATGTTTTTATAGAGACGTATGTGTGTATGTACGCATGTGCGTATTTGCGTGCCTCGATTTCGCCTCAATTATCTCGAGAACAAAAAAATATATTGACATGGGACTGTGTTGATTCCCGCCTAATTACGCAACTTAGAACTGATGAGGCTTTCAGCAAAATCGGTCCGCCGTTTTTTTGTTAGAAATTAAATAACTAAAAAATAGGCAAAAAACGAACAACACGCGGTGTTTCCAAGCGGTACACCATCTAAGTACTAACCACGCCTGACGCTGGTTGATTGCGGTGATCGGACGAGAACCGATACATATGAGATTATTCGGACAGTGTTGTGGTTGGGGAAGGAAACTCACACTCACGAGCTGCTCGTGAGCGTGGGCTACCCAACGAGCAATTATTAAACGCACGCGCTTATGAGTAATTGGTAGTGAGCATTTTTATTTTCGCTCACGAACACAAGTGTGTGCATTTATAGAAGCTCACCCCTGTGCGCACTTCATATGTTCGCTAAAGAAAACGAACACTTATGTGCACTCTGTAGGGTGGGTTCTGTTTAACCCACATGTGGAGTGCGCACATGGGGTGAGTTTTTACAAATGCACGCACTCGCGTTCGTGAGCCGAAATGAGTTGATTTACTGCTCGGGACTTGTTTGCAGAATGACAAAAAATGGAAACATTTCACTTGAACATTTTTAGGGTTCCGTACCCAAAGTGTAAAACGGGACCCTATTACTAAGTCTTCGCTGTCCGTCCGTCTGTCACCAGGTTGTATCTTATGAACCGTGATAGTTAGACAGTTGAAATTTTCACAGACGTATTTTTGTTGCCGCTATAGCAACAAATACTAAAAACAGAATAAAATGAATATTTATTGGGGGCCCCATATAACAGACATGTTTTTCATCTAAAAAATCCCCTTGGTCACATACTGACCTAAGGTTAGTCGACAATATCCCTCAACCAGTGGCAAATTTCCCAGCTTTGATCCCTATTTTATCCTTAATATATTAATCCTAGCTGCAGACCTTTTCCCCATAATTATTGTTGTCCACTCTTTCACCTACTTGCTGTCAAGTAAGATAATTGATTTGAATTCAATGGACACTTTGATGATCAACCATCTCATCATGGAGATTTTTGATCAAAGTAATATGCCTATAACCTGCCTGCAACCAAGATCTGTCATCATGCAAAAAATCATTCCAACCGACATTAATCCTGTTTTGTGGCGCAGGATACTCGCGATTCGTCCTCTACCGTTAGTAAATTTCCTGATGGTACCACGAGAAGGAAGTAGAACCTGGCTAACAGAGCTGCAAGGTGTTCGTCGGCAGATGCCACTCGTATGAGGCCTTTGTCAGTCTTTTACTATCCGGCAGTCCTAATCTAGTGGCATGTTTTCCTAAGGTGTAGTGTCCAATTAGGCTGCTTATACATTGCCTGCGTACTTTTAGCAGGCTAGTAGTTGTACGTTGACAGTATCTAGTTGGCGCGACGACACGTCTCGTGTCCTTTGATCTTATTTAATGCCATGGCGTAGGGCAAATTTTCCTACCATTCGTCCAAAGATGTCCTCCAGACCCAACCTTGCATTGAAGCCTCGTAGAGAGAGTGTTCTATCTATCCTTGAAAGATAGTCACCTTCTTCCCCCATGGACAGTCGCAATAAACACTGCTCCAGTGCGTCGAAGGCATGCCTGACTGGCAACCAACTGCCGACTAAGTTGAGTCGCAATTGAATAGCTCAACAGCTTTTATTCAAATATAACTTAAGCAAATAAACATTACATGTATTAAAGGGAAAAGTTAATAAAAGTATGCACAAACAAGATTGAAGAAAATAGAAAACAATATAACACTAATCTAATATAAACCTCCCTTCTTCGGGCGCCTTGTCGTGGCGGGAGGCTTAAGAGGTCGTAGACCTCGAACTAAGACTCGAAGACCCAAAAATGAATGGACAAACCAAAGGAATTGTGTACTCCAGGTGGTACTCGCAGCAGCGGAAATCCACCCGCGACCTCTTTGATCACGGCCGGGGCAAGGATTCTGGAGGCCCCAACATTCATTTTTAACCCTACGGCAGCCCGGAACGACACCGGCCCCAGCGGCTCACTGTCTGACCACCTGGTCCGACTGAGCATGAGCGGTGCATCCAGCGGAGGCGACACCAATGATGGCGCGGCACGTGAAACCGCAAAGGTGGAACGCGCTCCTGAATTGGGACGTACTGCTGAATGCACTGCTAAGTGCCCAAAAAGTAGAGGTAAGAGGCGTGCCCGAAAATTGTGCAAAGAGGCTGACAAAGCCGAAGGCAGAATGGTCGAGGCTAAACCTCTGGGGAAACCAGTTAAGAGGGTTAGGTCGACGGAGGTATCTCGTACCGAAATTGATCCGACCCTCCTTCCTGAGCTCCACCCCTCTCTCAAAGGTGCGCAGCGCGGAAAGCGTCGGCGATTGGGAAAGGCTGCTGAAGGAGGCACAAGCATGTCTGCACTTTCGGCATGCGCCTCCAACTCTCTTCCTCTTACTGGGAAGGTTCAACTACCCAGTAAGAGCGTGATCAGTTCCCGTAATGACGGAGCCGGAAGCTGTCAAGTTTCTGCTATGGCCAGCGTTGCCGCCGAAAAAGGTGGTGGGGCTGACAGGCAGACTCCGAACGCAGAAGGCGAAGTCGTTACGGGTCCTAGCAATCCTCGAACTGGTAAGGCTGTCCCGAACCGACGTCCGAAGGGAGCAGGTGCTTTAACCGAAAAAGGTAAAGGATCCCGCAAACGGAAGACCGCCGCTGGGGATAGCCTCGCTAGGGAGAGAGTGTGCGATGCCTCCCTCTCCGATGGGGCGGTGGGAAATCGGAGTCAAATGGCAGATGTGGCGACCCAGAAGGATCAAAGCATAGGCCAGAAGGCGAAGATAGCCAAGAACCACTCCTCGGAGGCGGGCACATCACACAACAAAACCCCTTCCTCCCAGAAGGAGATCCAAATGACCGTAAAGAGTCGAGAGAAGCAGCTCTCTTATAAAGAGGCGGCCATCTCCTCTGAAAAGGTCAGGATAGCTTTTATCCAGATCAATCTACAGCATTGCAAGGCCGCTACTGCTCTTTTAAGTAGTAGAATTGCATGTAGTAGAACAAATCATCACATTGTATCCATTCAGGAACCGTGGGTGTGGAATAATCGCCTATGTGGCCTTGGTGGTATACGTGATGCTATGATTCTTTATGATGAGCGATCCGAAAGGCCTAGGGTCAGCCTCATCATATCGAATTCACTATCGGCAACCAAACTTGGACACTTTTGTGGACAAGATCTGGTGGCTGCTCGAGTAAGCTACAAAACGCACGGAGCAATAGAACACTTCGTCGTTGCGTCTGCCTACTTTCCCTACGATTCGTTACTACCTCCACCACCGAAGGAAGTCTCTGAACTCGTAGAGTACTGTGAAGCCAAAAGGATAGGTCTCATCTTGTGTTGCGATGCTAATGCCCAAAACACTGCTTGGGGCAGCAGCAAGTGTAACACAAGGGGGGACCGTCTGTTGGACTTCATTCTCTCGTCTGACCTTACCATCTACAATGTTGGCTCTCAACCAACGTTTGTTACGACAAGACGACAGGAGGTGATTGACCTGACCCTATCCAACAGATATGTGAAGGACATCACTAACTGGCGAGTCTTGCCTGATGCTACGCTGTCGGATCATAAATATATCGAATTCCGATTGGGTTGTGAGATTTCTTCCTTGCAGCCTAGACGGAATCCGAGAAGGACGGACTGGGTACGGTTTAGAGAGGAGCTTGAGAAATCCACTCAGGCCCTACCTAAGCTAAGAACGAAACAATTGGTAGAGAACGCTGTTCATAACCTGAATAGCGTCATCACCAGTTGTTTTGAACTCGCATGTCCTGTCAGCAAACCTCCCAGCAGGAAATTGGTCCCCTGGTGGAATGCCGAGCTCCAAGGTCTTCGCAGGGAAGCCAGAATTCTTCTGAATAGATCGCTCAAATCAAATTCGGAAGATGACTGGAACAAGTATCGGTCGAAGCAGAAAGAATATAAGAAACTTATTCGTAAATCGAAGAACGATTCTTATAGGACCTTCTGCGAAGAGATCAAGTCTCTGAGTGCGACTAGCAAGTTGGTTAAAGTCCTCAAACGGGGAAAACCGACTAGGCTAGACGCACTCAGAAAATCTGATGGTACCTTTACTGAGTCTAAAGCGGAAACTCTCAGTTTACTGTTTGCGACTCATTTCCCGGGAAATCAGATCGACATCGGCTCGTTGCACACTCCTTCAAGGGAAACTGCAACTGAAACGATGAAAATAACTCGGCGTAGCTGGTATATTGCGTCGCGCATGGTTACGACTGAAGCTATTGAATTTGCTGTGGCATCCTTCGATGGCTTCAAATCGCCGGGCACCGACGGGATATATCCTGTTATGCTGCAAAAAGGTATAAGGCAGCTGCTTCCTACTCTGAAAAGAATTTTCACTGCTAGTCTAGCACTTGCTCACATACCCATTCCTTGGCGCACAGTGAAAGTGGTCTTCATTCCCAAAATAGGAAAAGAGGACTACTCACTTGCCAAGAGCTTCAGACCAATTAGTCTAACATCCTTCCTGCTGAAAAGCATGGAGAGACTGGTAGAGTTGCACGTGCGAAAAGTTGCCCTTCGAATGCACCCTCTTTCGGAGATGCAACATGCTTACCAGCGCGGAAAATCTTGCGAGACTGCGCTTCAGAACCTAGTTGGGCGTATTGAGTGCGCCCTCGAAAGGAAAGAGTACGCGCTGGGCATTTTCATCGACATTGAGGGAGCTTTTGATAACGCAACTTTTGACAGCATGTGTAACGCTGCCAGACATCATGGCGTGGATGATGCACTGGTCCTTTGGATCAAAGCAATGCTCATGCACAGGACATTGACCGCTGATGCAGGCCTCGACCAGTGTGTCAAATCGGGCGTAAACAGGGGCTGCCCTCAAGGTGGCGTCCTGTCTCCGCTGTTATGGTGCATGGTGGTCGATTCCCTGCTTGATGCTCTCAATGCCTCTGGAATCTACGCCCAGGCCTATGCGGATGACGTCGCCATTCTTTCTGTCGGCTCATGTTTGGCGACTGTCCGTCGTAAAGCACAGGCGGCGCTAAATGTGATCGATGATTGGTGTACCAGTAATGGGCTGTCAGTCAATCCTCTTAAGACCGATGTCGTTCTCTTTACGAGAAGGAGGAAAAATACTGACATGACTCAGCTGGTACTAAAAGGCACTTCCATCCCGATATCCAAGGAGGCTAAGTATCTAGGAGTCATCTTAGATAGTAAGCTTCTCTGGTCAAAACATGTTGAGTCAAAAACCACCAAAGCGCTGTCAGCTTTCTGGCAATGCAAAGGAGCTTTTGGCAAAACATGGGGCTTATCGCCGGCAAAGGTCCTTTGGATCTACACGGCAATGATAAGACCTATAATCTCATATGCATCGGTTGTCTGGTGGAACAGACTAAAACGCAAACACGTCGTAGCCTCTTTCACCAAACTTCAAAGAACGGTTTGTCTCAGCTGCACGGGGGCTTTTCCCAGCACGCCGGGCGCTGCTCTAGATGTTATGATGAACCTTCCACCTCTTGATATATTTATCAGAGGGTGTGCTCTGAAAGCCATGTCTCGTCTGAAGAGAAATGGCTTTTGGTACAACTCGCATAGGAATAACGGTGTGCTTGCGCAAGAATTGTCCTGCGACCCCTGTCTCATGGACATGCCTTCTGACGCACTGACGCCCGTTATCCTATTGCGTCGTAATTTCACAGTCGAGTTTCCATGGCGTCAGGATTGGCTATGGCCGGATACTGAACCTGGAAAGGACAGTCTTCGCATTTTCACGGATGGCTCCAGATCTGGGCGGGGGTCCGGTGCTGGGGTCTTCTTTGAGCGCGAAAACATTCGACTGCACTTTTCCTTAGGAAAATATGCGTCTGTCTTCCAATCAGAGATATACGCAATCCTAATGGCCATGCACTATGTTGTGAAGCACAGGTGGAAGGGGGAAAGCATATGCGTATGTAGTGACAGCCAAGCTGCACTAAAAGCTGTGTGTAACCCCTTAACTAGCTCCAAATTAGTGCTTGAACTCAAGTCCTTCTTGAACAGAGTCGGCAGACTAAATTCATTAAGGCTTGTATGGGTTCCAGGCCACTCTGGGATCCCAGGAAATGAGACCTCTGACGAACTCGCTAGAATGGGTTCAGAGGAGAGCTTCTCAGGACCTGAACCCGCTCTAGGTCTACCTACATCCACGGTAAATTCCTACATTAACGATTGTGTATTTAACACACAAAACCGTAGATGGAGGGATTGTCCGGGTTGCAGGATGACTAAGCGCGTATGCCCTGATGTCTGCAAAAAATCTGCAGCATTCCTCCTGTCTTTAAGGAGAATCGACTGCAGAAGGCTTGTGGGAGTTATCACGGGCCATTACACTTTTGCCAAGCATCTCTACGTGCTCGGCATCAGTGAGACGCCTACCTGTGCTGCATGTGGCGAAGAGGAGGATGATACTGCAGAGCATTTCCTCTGTTATTGTCCCGCCTTTGCTCGCATACGGTGGCGCACCCTTGGAGCCGACGTGGTGTGTGCCGAATCCCTTAGCTCTACATCACTGAAGCTCCTTCAAATTTTTCTCCGGAAAACGGAGAAAATACAGTAATGTAAGGTGTCTGTCTGGAGTACAATGGACCAGTGATTGCGTCTGAGTGCTCCAGCGGATAGCAGAAGCCTTCAACAAACAAAAAAAAAAAAAAAAATCTAATATAAATAATAAAATAATAATACGTAGTTAAACTTATAAAAGTAATGCATCACTAGAAGTAAAATAATAATAATAATATTTTATAATCGGTTACAAGCAACAAGATTGAAGATTTTAAGCAAAAAACAAAATATAACATAAGGAAAACTTTTTCTTCTCCTCTCATCATCTTCAGTCTTCAAACTAAGATGATAGAGATAGTAATTAATAGAGATGATCGATTGATCGAATCATCAAGCATAGGATGAGCTTCAGTGGGTCGCAGTATGGTAGCTGCTCTACCACTTACAACACCTTGCCCCTTATCAAAGTCGTTTACAATTGATTCTAGGCGCATTGTCATCGTGTTTAATATAATGTTTATCTATATAACTAGCATTGGCGATTAATAATACATCCCATATTAACTATGAAGCTCTTGAGTGAGTTCCTAGTGTACGGTCGCACATAGAAGTGCTCTCGGAAAGTACTCAAAATACCTCAGTATTACGTCATAAATATATACTCCTATAAACTCAAATAAACCAGTGACAGTGACACTAAGTGCTAAAGATCTGTTGTGATCCTTAAACACTTATTAATTCCATTTTCATGCGATTACTTTTTTTTTTTTACATATATAATATATACAACGTGGAAGTGAATTCTAATTATAACAGAAAATTAAAACCAAAGGAAGTATGAGCGGCATACGCTCACCTCCCTCTGAGCGCAAGCTCAATCCTCCAATAATTTCCACACCAACCACTCAACTACCGCCAACCAACTCTTTTAATTTCCAGCCAAACTTCCCACCACTTCCAGTAAAAGTTCTCCCAAGACAACATTCACAAAACCCAATCCCACAACCAATTCCAACCAATCAATTAGATCAATTTCCAGTTACAGTAAAGCCCATAACAAATAAGACACTAACAAACCGCTTGCCCAAACAGATCCACAACTCTTCCACCGCAGTAACAACATCAACAACAACAACCACAACAACATCAGCAACAAAAACAACACCAATCTCAACATGTGTAAATACAGGACAAATAAAAACGACCCACATGATAACCAACACACAAATAGAAAATCAGAAACGTGTAGAGAAAAAGAGACGCATCCAACTCCGAATATAAAACGTTCAAGAAACTCCCCAACCACCACACCAGAGTCGTCAAATAAGAAACCAAGAAATCAAAAACAATCTAAGCTCAGTTATTGGTTAAGCAAGCCCAAACAAGACATTCCCTCAAACCGCTTTGACATCCTAAGAGAAGACGTTGACACTACATAAAGTACCTCAAACCCCAGAAAAGAAACTGAACCAACCCGTAAAACAAACAAGCCACCTCCAATATGTGTTCAGGAAGTCGAGTGCATCACGACGCTGACAAAACACTAGATTTGGAAGCAAAACAAAACTACGAGCTCAAAGTCTTAAACAAAAATCAAGTGAGGGTCCAGGCAAATGAATCGACGACATATACGAAAATAGTCAAAATGCTAAGACAAAAGGGCACAAAGTACCATACCTACAAACCAAAAGAAGACAGAGGTTTCAAAGTAGTAATAAGAGGCTTACACCCCTCAACAGATCCTGACGACATAAAACAAGGGCTAGAAGTGTTTGATCATAAAGTATTGAACATCCACAATATTCAACAAAAGAGTAGCAGAAAGTCACTTCCACTATTTACAATAGAGCTGGAAAACAATAACAACATCAAAGAAATATACCAAATAACAAGCTTACTCAAGTGTATAATCTCTGTTGAAACCCCCCACCACAAAAGAACAATATCACAACGTACCAACTGTCAAAAATACGGACATACGAGAAACTTTTGTACTTTAGACCCAGTCTGCGTCATCCAACATAAGCTACGCAAATCTTGCCGCCAACAATTTCCTCCAAAACAAAAATCACGAAGTCAATCTCCCCAAATTCAAATTCATTCACAAAAGACAACGACCCCTTCTCCCCAATCACCGCAATCTTCACTTCCACCGAAAACCCAAAGCCCAAGCAATCAATCTTCATCAGACATACAAGAACTCAAGCAAATGATGAAACAATTACTTGTACAAAAAACAGTACAACGAAGAACAAGTCCGGTAGCGATGACGATACCACACACCATTTGACGCAAAACACATTGTATTGCTGTCAGTACTCAAAACAGATATCCACATCAAACAGTATAATGCAAAATAAGTCAGGTCAGGCAGTTTGAATGATACGTACCGATCGACGACGATATATGTATGTACTAGGCACCCTTATACCCAAAATACGTATCGATGCTGATACTTCGTTATACGCAAATACAGAATTACGATACACTAGATACTATTATATCCAAAATACTCAAAATACCCAAAGTACATGAATGGTGTGCGTATCGATGATGAAACTTCGTTATACTCAACGAGAAGTGAATTCTAATTATAACAGAAAATTAAAACCAAAGGAAGTATGAGCGGCATACGCTCACCTCCCTCTGAGCGCAAGCTCAATCCTCCAATAATTTCCACACCAACCACTCAACTACCGCCAACCAACTCTTTTAATTTCCAGCCAAACTTCCCACCACTTCCAGTAAAAGTTCTCCCAAGACAACATTCACAAAACCCAATCCCACAACCAATTCCAACCAATCAATTAGATCAATTTCCAGTTACAGTAAAGCCCATAACAAATAAGACACTAACAAACCGCTTGCCCAAACAGATCCACAACTCTTCCACCGCAGTAACAACATCAACAACAACAACCACAACAACATCAGCAACAAAAACAACACCAATCTCAACATGTGTAAATACAGGACAAATAAAAACGACCCACATGATAACCAACACACAAATAGAAAATCAGAAACGTGTAGAGAAAAAGAGACGCATCCAACTCCGAATATAAAACGTTCAAGAAACTCCCCAACCACCACACCAGAGTCGTCAAATAAGAAACCAAGAAATCAAAAACAATCTAAGCTCAGTTATTGGTTAAGCAAGCCCAAACAAGACATTCCCTCAAACCGCTTTGACATCCTAAGAGAAGACGTTGACACTACATAAAGTACCTCAAACCCCAGAAAAGAAACTGAACCAACCCGTAAAACAAACAAGCCACCTCCAATATGTGTTCAGGAAGTCGAGTGCATCACGACGCTGACAAAACACTAGATTTGGAAGCAAAACAAAACTACGAGCTCAAAGTCTTAAACAAAAATCAAGTGAGGGTCCAGGCAAATGAATCGACGACATATACGAAAATAGTCAAAATGCTAAGACAAAAGGGCACAAAGTACCATACCTACAAACCAAAAGAAGACAGAGGTTTCAAAGTAGTAATAAGAGGCTTACACCCCTCAACAGATCCTGACGACATAAAACAAGGGCTAGAAGTGTTTGATCATAAAGTATTGAACATCCACAATATTCAACAAAAGAGTAGCAGAAAGTCACTTCCACTATTTACAATAGAGCTGGAAAACAATAACAACATCAAAGAAATATACCAAATAACAAGCTTACTCAAGTGTATAATCTCTGTTGAAACCCCCCACCACAAAAGAACAATATCACAACGTACCAACTGTCAAAAATACGGACATACGAGAAACTTTTGTACTTTAGACCCAATCTGCGTCATCCAACATAAGCTACGCAAATCTTGCCGCCAACAATTTCCTCCAAAACAAAAATCACGAAGTCAATCTCCCCAAATTCAAATTCATTCACAAAAGACAACGACCCCTTCTCCCCAATCACCGCAATCTTCACTTCCACCGAAAACCCAAAGCCCAAGCAATCAATCTTCATCAGACATACAAGAACTCAAGCAAATGATGAAACAATTACTTGTACAAAAAACAGTACAACGAAGAACAAGTCCGGTAGCGATGACGATACCACACACCATTTGACGCAAAACACATTGTATTGCTGTCAGTACTCAAAACAGATATCCACATCAAACAGTATAATGCAAAATAAGTCAGGTCAGGCAGTTTGAATGATACGTACCGATCGACGACGATATATGTATGTACTAGGCACCCTTATACCCAAAATACGTATCGATGCTGATACTTCGTTATACGCAAATACAGAATTACGATACACTAGATACTATTATATCCAAAATACTCAAAATACCCAAAGTACATGAATGGTGTGCGTATCGATGATGAAACTTCGTTATACTCAACGACATTTATTTGGGAGTAACGTTTCTTTACTTGGTACAAATCAGAGTACCCGTTACTCAATAACGGGAGGGAGGGAGCGAGCAAACAGAGCAAAGAAGTTGATCGCGTTTAACATGGCAAACGCCAGCTTCGATCTCTGTCCCTGCTCAATCCAAGTTGACACACAGCCTCCGCGTGGCCCCTCCTGGATAGCTACCCTGGCGCCCGCCAGGTAGTGAACCAATGTGAGAAGCAACCCAACCCCTAGTTCCTGGGGAAAGAGGAACCTGTCCCTCCAAGTTGGGGGTTGTGCTTAGGGGTAACATCCCTATCACGTATAAACCTACTTGTTCCGAAACAACAACAAGCCTCGGATACGGACGGATACAATGCTGACGACCCCGGACTTGACTAACGACTAACGGACTTGAGAGTCTCATAACAATCCGCATCAAAGCTGAATTTGGAAACATTAGCTTAATATGCGCTCACGCTCCAACGGAAGAAAAAGACGATCGACTCAAAGAAGAATTCTACGATCTCCTAGACAAAACATATGCCCAATGCCCCAGCTACGACACAAGAATAGTCCTAGGAGATTTTAATGCAAAACTGGGCAAAGAGGACATATTTAAGCCGATTATAGGAAAGCATAGCCTCCATAACACCACAGCCGACAACGGACTAAGGCTAACTGATTTCCCAGCGGGGCGTAACCTCCTTGTAGCAAGCACGCCATTCCCCCATCTCAACATCCACAAGGGTACCTGGCGGTCTCTTGATCAATCGACCACCAACCAGATTGATCGCATTGCGATCGACGCCAGACACTCCTCCTGTATTCTCGACGTACGAACCTTCCGAGGGCCCAACATCGACTCGGACCACTACCTTGTAACCAAGGTACAAATGAGGATATCAAGAATGCTCAGGAGTCGAGTAGCACAACGTAAGGTTGACGTCGGAAAGCTACAACCGCAAGAAACTGCCAGAATCTTTGCCGATCGTGTCTCCTCCAAGCTCTCTCAAAATCCGCCCACAGCAGCACAAACACAAGAGCAGGAATGTGCGCATTGCCAGAGCGCCGTCAGAGACGCTGCCTCAGAGGTGCTGGGTTTCAAACCGCCACCAACTAGAAACCCCTGGTTCGATGAACAATGCGAACAAGCCCATGCAGCAAAACAAGAGGCATATAAATCCATGCTGCAACGACGGACGAGAGCTGTTCGCGAAATCTATGAGCAGAAGAGAAGAGAGGAACACACGCTTTTCAGAGGAAAGAAGAGAGACCACGGAAAGCGTGAGATCGAGGAGATGGAGAGATGCTCCCGCAGGAATGACGCCCGTAAGTTTTACAATAAGGTAAAACGAACATGCCATGGCTACAAAGCCAGAGCGGCGGCCTGCAGGGATGAAAATGGAGAACTGGTAGTAGAGTCGCAGTCGATGCTGATGATTTGGAAAGACCACTTCTGCGGTTCGGCGATTCGTAATGGACGACAATGAAACAGAATTCAGTCCACCCGACCTAGACGAAGTCAAAATAGCAATATCAAGACTTAAGTCTAATAAAGCCGCGGGCGCAGACGGCCTGTCTGCTGAGCTTCTTAAGGCGGCTGGAGATGAGCTGGTAAGGTGCATAGATAGATAGGGTTAGGGGGTGGGACAGAGTCGCCTGTTCACTGCGGCCACGATTGGGCCTATTGTGATGTCCCTCACTTACAGTTCACTCAGAAAACTTGAGTTCGTGATAAAACTTAGTATGCTTTTGAGTGAGCTAGCAGCGATTTCATCTGCTTCAAGATAATACTTGCCTAGGTGACGAAGACGTGTACTGACAAGGCAGTTACAGTGGCATACTATGTGCTCTTCTGTTTCTTCGTCTTCATTACACATTCGGCAAGTGTCATCTTGTATGATGGCCATTGTTTTGAGGTGTTTATTAACTGGGCAGTGTCCAGTAAGGAAACCTGTGATTAAACGAATCTGACTCCTCGAAAGCATGAGAAGTTGTTTCGTTCTTTTGAGGGATATAGTTGGGAGGAACAGCTTGGCTTGTCTGCTACCTTTCGTTTGTAACCAGTAGTGATCCGTCGTGTTCCTTAACCAATTGTTTATGCAGCATTTGGTGGTGCTAATGGGATGCCGCAGAAAGGCCGTGGCATCATAAATGGTGATGCAGAGCCTTTCCTTGCTAGTAGGTCCGCCTTTTCGTTGCCTGTATGGCCGCTGTTTCCAGGTATCCAAATGAGAAGAACTCTGTTTTTACTGGCCAGCTGGTGAAGTAGCTGTTGGCAGTGCCATACCAGTTTGGAGGTGATTTCAAAACTCTTTAGGGCTAGAAGAGCAGCCTTGCTGTATGAGAGAATGTAAATGTTTTTCTTAAGTATATTTCTGTTTATATTTTCAGGCAGAGTTCTATAGCAAATATATCTGTTTGAAAAACGGAGTACGCTCCTGGAATGTCAGAACCCTGTACACTCACGGAGCTGCTCATAAACTAGAAGGAATCCTCACGCAGTACAAGGCGGATATTACTGCGGTCCAAGAAATACGCTGGATAGGAAACGGTATGATTAGGAAGAAAAAATTGCGACATTTATTACAGCTGTCACAAAAGGTTGCACTTACTGTGATCCGCATCAGAGGCAGATTTTATAACATCAGCCTTATATGTGCACACGCCCCTACCGACAAGGCTGAAGACCCTATCAAGGAGGACTTCTATGACCTCCTGGACAACGCCTACGGAGCTTGTCCGGAGTACGATGTAAAAATCGTGCTCGGGGACTTCAACGCCAAAATCGGTAAGGAGAACGCCCTTGGCGGAGTGATCGGAAAGCACAGCCTCCACGATACAACAACAGATAACGGCTTCCGACTCGCTGACTTTGCGACAGCTCGTAATGCGGTGATAAGTAGCACAAAATTCCCTCGCAAGCGAATCTCCGGACGGTCGAACCGCCAACCAAATCGACCATGTGCTCATTGACGCAAGGCACTCGTCAAACATCCTGGATGTGCGAACATTCAGAGGGGCAAATGTCGACTCTGACCACTTCCTCGTAGCAGCAAGATTCAGAGCTCGACTGTCCAATGTCAGAAAGCTGCACCAGCCCATCTGGGGGAGGTTCGACATTGGGCGCCTAAGCACACCGGAGGTTGAAAGACTCTACGGTATGCCTACGTCGAACACAAATGCCAATAATATGTGGGTGTATTGCCGCTCAGCCATTCAGGAAGTAGCCGAAACCACCTTAGGATACCTACCACCCCCGACAAGAAACCCGTGGTATGATGGCGAGTGTGAGCAGAAAAAGGCAGCAACCGACGAGGCGTACCAAAAGGCGCTGTAGAGGAAAACCAGGGCAGCGCAAGAAGAGTACCGAGCCAGAAGAAGCGAGGAGAAAAACTACTGCGACAGAAAAAAAGAATCTTCGCAGCCTCTCAGCTCAAGGGTATCGAGGAGTCTAGGGATAGACATAAAACACCTGCCTTTTACAAGAAAGCCAAAGGCCTTGCAGGAGGCTTCAAAAGGGGCACCCAGGCTCTTCGAAGCTGCGAGGGTAATCTTGTCACCGACCCGCGGGGAATAGTGGATGTATTTAAGCAGCAGTTTTCCCCCCTCAATGCAACATGCAAGCATTTAAGATCAATGTCCATCGGCATCTCCTCTATTCCTCTTCCTTTCTACCTTCTGCCCGCACTGTGTCGCCGACATAATAAAGTTATTAGACCTTGAGTGCGCGCAAATTATTAAAACAAAAAAAAAAAAACACTAAGAGCTTGCACTGACGTAGCAAGCACCTATTTCTACTAAAATTACAGATAGGTGAATCTTCCTGGGCGAGATTTAGTGGTAATTTTAAAACAGAATGCGCAGTACGACCCCCGCTCAGCAAAGTGGCGGCTATACCGGAGGAAGCTACGGCCACAGTAATGTTGCTATCTTTTCTTACTTGCGCCAGCAACAAATTTAGCAAAAATGTTTTTCCTGTTCCTCCTGGGGCATCAACAAAGAGTAGTGCGCCATTCCCAGATTCTATTTGCTGCAACACTTGGTCGAGTACTCGTTTTTGTTCTGGTAGTAATTGGGGTACCAATTCAGCTACTTGCTGCTGCAAAGCTGGTATGTCATAGTTTGTTTCTCGTACAATCTCATCAGATAGTTCATTTTCGTTCGTTCGCCGAGGGATAATCATTCCAAATTCACTCAACCGTTTACCCACCATTGCCATTACTTTGTCTTCAATTTTTCCAAGGGCTTTGTTATAAATGTGTTCATTGTATGTCATGTCCGTGTGTGTCTGCTGTAGCCTTCGCCAAATGTCTTCCGCCATGTACTCTTTATATTTGTTCCATAATTCATTAGGATTAGATGGCCCGTAAGATAATATGAGGGTTGCATAAGGGTCCCTGAATTTGGCTGGCGATTGGCACTGGACGGCTTCCTCCATAGTTTCGACCCAATGATTATTATTCTCTAACAGGCCCAGAGCTTCACATGCTTCTCTATATGTTGCGCATTCCTGGCCGTTGACAATTTTAAGATCTTTATAGCTTGTAGGACCCCGAACATGGTGTAGCAGCAAACGTGAACAGAAACATTCAAAATTAGTAACGTGGACGGTGTGGACCAAGGGCATCAGATGATTTCACTCCGGGCCAATTCTCAACAGGCACGCCTTGAACACGGCGCTTCCACTCCTTTGTAGGCGTGTTCCAGGTATAGTAACGGGGGACTTCGGCATAGAAACACGGGCTGACAAAGATGGAAAAAGGCTGTTAATGTTGTTTTGGGCGGTGATAATACTCTTTCTTGGAAATTGTTCTCGGTAAATTATATGCGCTCTCCATTTTCTAAGTGTACAGCAAGGTGGGTTACTGCTGGATGTCTTTCATGCAAGGGGAAGCCAAGGAGCCGCCACGCTGCCTCATTACTGCTGACGTAACGTCCTGCTTGAAAGGTTTGCACTTCATTTAGATGTGCTCCACCTTCATTCCTGAGATTAAATATAGCCTGGTCATTTCCTTTGTTTATATATTTGCATATATATTTGATTGCGCGGACAGAGGTACAGGCTTCTACATTAACATGAGCATTGAACATTTTACATAGAATGTGCGATTACGGGACGGTCCAACTGTTGTCTAAGGTTTCGTTCGCTCTAGATCGAGTCTTAATTGTAACCGTTCGGCCACCATCTTCGGGTGCTGTGCGCCTGTATAACGGGTAGCCATTGTCATTGTGCACAGTTTCTTTTAACAGCTGTTTAGGGAAATTCTTTGTGCATTTTCCATCTTTCATGCATAGCGATGCTGGATTTCGTGCACCACAGGGACCGTGTACCATGTTTCGGGAAATAGTGTCATACAATTCATTATCTTGCTCAGGATCAGGAATCTCGGCGCTAATTAACTCATCTATTTGGGTGGGCCGCATCTTCTCTTTAAGCCATATTAGAATATGCACATGTGGTAGTCCCCTTTTCTGCCATTCAATAGAATACATGAATATTTTACCCTTGGTAATTACATTCATTGAGAGCGCCGTGGCGCAGAAGGTAGTGTGCTGGCCTCTGACGCCGATGACACGGGATCGAATCCCGACAACAGCCATGTCATCGAACGTGTTTTTCACGGTGCTTCTCCTCAGCGGGGTACTGACAAAACCCCCTGTAGTATAATCGTCAAGAAAAGCTTCTCGAATCTCGCCGTTCAGAACCGGCAATAAACTCTTGGTCCCTTTCACTTATGGGAAAATAAAATCTCACACAACATGGGTGGTTAAGAGAAGCTCGGCTTTGGTCCTTCATGGACTGTAACGCCAACATACATACATGAAATTATATTCATTAATTTTTGCACTTTTAATCTAAACACTCTGGCAACTAAATCGTGTCTGTCAGTACCTTTTAGGCCCGGTATTAGTTCATCAGCTATTTCCTTCCATGAAGGGTTGCAAGTGAAAGTGGCAAAAAGGTCAGGTCTGCCGTAAGTTTGTACATAAGTAAATGCGTCTTTTGTGTATTGGTGTAGGTAGCGGGGGCTGTTAACGAATTTTGACGGAAGAATTACCATTTTTCCTAGATCTGAAGGATTAACATTGTATGTAATTATCAACACGTAGCTTTTTTTGATTAAAAGTAATAAAACGAAGACGTTCGCTTTCCACATTCACGTACATATCCACCAAGAACTGATGAAATAGTTGTCTGCACCGAGCTAAAAGGTTAAAATCATTTTGTCGTAACATCATATGATAGGCATAAAAATCCATACGCGATACTTTTTTGTTTGCATTGGGTTGTTTTGTCACTGGATTAATAAGGGGAATTTCATAGTCGCAACGTGTCATCATGTGCTCGCAAGACAATGTCCCCTGAAGAAAATTGTTCACCACTTACTACGGCTGCAATTTCATTAATCAATGGCGCATTATAGCGCCTTTCATGCTTTCCCCGAGGAGTCCTGTCCGCATGTACAACTACCTTATAATGCTGTTCAGGTAGGTTCTCTAAAGCAGTTTTAAGCGTGTAAACTAAAGTATTATTATCATGCAAGTATCTTTGAATTTTCAGCACCGTGTCTCTTTCTACTCCGGGGATAAATTGGCATCGACGGTCCACCTCAACTTCTTCGTCTCCCATAAAGTAAGCCTTCAACAATTTCTGCTGTTCATTATCAGCTGGAAAAAGTGCACCAATCCTGTGATAAATTTGCCCATGCACCGTAAATGTTGGCGAAAATCCTGGCATTATTACTTCCCGGTCTACTCCAAAAGACGTCATCTGAAAGCATGAGTTATATTTCCGGATCTTATTTAAAAAGCGCCGTGACTCATCAGCATCATATAAAAATAGAGTTTTTAAAGGTTCCTCTTGCGCCCCGAGTAGAGGAAGTGAAACTTTGCCGCTGCTACAGCACATGCCTGGGGTCTCATCTTTCCATTTTAATGCGCTACAAAAACGACACGCCTTGTCCATCAGTCCTACAACAATCAGCCTGTGATTTTTATAATCAATTAGTGGATCGTAATTATATCGACCAATTATTTCTTTCAAAATTACGCCGACGTTCTGCTTGGAGCTGCGCATATAAATTTCTGCGTGCCTGTGCTTGTTCAGCTGTTTCAGCGGCTCTTAAAGCAGCTTGACGTTCTGCGTTTTTGAGTAGCCTTTGCTGAGTTCGAGCGGGTGTTTCAGAAGCTCTTAGAGCAGCATGACGTTCTGCATCGTCGAGCAGCTTTTGCTGATTTTGAGCAGGTGTTTTGGGGCTCTCAAAGCAACTTGACGTTCAGCCTGTCCTTGCCTTCTCAGTTCAGCATCTTCAAGAGATTCTTGGGACCGAGGTAATCTCTTCGCTTGTGCTTGAGAAGACAGTCTTGAAAGGTTCGACTTGCGTTTGTGAGGCATTTTAAATAAATAAATGCCAAAAAATATTGCTAACTCTAATTAAACAAATACAACAAACTATGTAGTCGACCTTTTAAAAACTCATAAAATTATTGAGGGATGAGTGGAAAATAAATGTTACTTACAATTTTTATATATATTTACTTTAAACCAAAAAAAAAAACAAAACCAATTCACGAAGTAAAACTAAATCCAAAACCAAAGCGATTGTCTTATTCGTTAAAAGTCCAGGAATATTATAGATCTAAACTAAACGAATTAATACAATCCGAAAAACAACAAAGGTAAAACCGAAACCGAAACCGAGTTTGTTTTCGGAAATCGGAAAACCAAACCAAGACAACAATACCAAATCGTAAAGCTAAACACGAATATGTAGTCAAAAATCTAAAGCAGTTAAATCAATGTGAATGTGAACCAACGGTATGCACTATATTCGTCGTTTT